>JBBPNU010000416.1:0-17612 GCA_038091055.1 Leccinum angustisporum
ACTGTCCTAGTCCACCCCACCAAATCGGCCTGATCTTTCCATGACACGATCTTCGATCCCGCAAGAGAACGCATACATGTCGACAAAACCCAGGCTGCGTTTACAGGGGATGCGTTCCATGAACCCTCTGGGTTGGGAGCAGCGAGCATCTGCTCGATAATCCTTACCAATAAAACCGGCATCTTCTCGACGTATGCCGATAGCGACAGAAGGCTATGCAACTCGTCTACACGGTCCGGGTTGAGTTCCCAACTAGATAGCCGCTCGCAAAGCCAATTGTCGATGGTAGATCTCCAGACGATGTCCACCTCCCCAAGTTTATCGTGGTGTTTGAGGCTTGCAAATAAGCGCAATGTTTGTTTCGGCTCTGCTACAAGGAGATCACGAGTGGATCTAATCAAGGAAGGCAGAGCAACCATTTTCCATCCACCCCAGGATAGCTCAGCGAGCGCACCGAGGAGTGAAACCCCAAACTTGGGCACTTTGAGAGCTTCCGTTATGAACGCGCGGCCAGCGCTTGTAGCGATGGATGTATCTCCTGCTGTAAGGAGGGCGACGGAGAATTTGAGGAGAGCCGTCTCGATTGGAGGGCAAACCTGGATATTCGGCAGCGCAGAAGCTAATTGCAACAGTTGCGGAGCTTTGAAACAGACTTAGTAGTAAAGGGAGGAGGTGATAGAAGGTAGCAACTCACAAGATAACCGAGATCCCTGGCGTACGCTGCAGATGACACTGATCAGCTGCAGTATACGATGGAGGCGCTCTCTTTCTGCACTATTTGACGGACATTGGTCAACGGCAGTCGAAAATCGAGTTGAGAGAATCTCGGCAATGGCGGAAAACTGTTCGGCACCCTTGCAGTGGTGAATGATTGAGGTAAGAATCCGCCGTAGAAGTGTGTACAGTAAATCTGGGTTTTCGCAATTCAAATAACAGTCGATCACGGGTCCCACTATTGAAGGTGAAGTCGTGTGGAGGGTCGAGGAGACGGACTGGATAGCAGGGGGAAGGGTGATTAGTACGCTGGAAACCCGGAATGAAAAACATGCTAACTTTGCAAGCAAACACAAACGCCCAAGCACCAGCAGCTTCTACCCCGTCAAGGTTGTTAGCCATGAGAAGAACTGCCTTTTCGCGTGCAGAAGTCTTTAACCGACGTAATACAGACGCCCAAACCTCAGCAGCAGCACGTTGCACTTCGGGGCTACATCTCGGTAATACAGCATGGAAGGAAGACCACGTCTGCTGTAAAAGATCCAAGTATATAGATGGTACAAGAAGGTACTTGAAAAGCCCCGTTAGCGTTGCTAGTAGTGCCGTCAGCGCGGGAGCTGCAATGGGACGGGGAAGAAAATCGAGGAGCTTAGACAACAGGTCGGCGTAGATAGGCGACAGAGTTGTACGGAGGTCATGCGAGAGCTTCTGGAGAAGGCTAGCATGGGGTGAGTGAGGAAAACGAGCACGAATGAAGATTGACATACTCGAGAAGTGCACGTAGCCCTTCGTCATCAGCACCGTCTACCGCAGCCATCCATAATTCAACAATGCTTCTCCAGTTGTGCAAAAGGAGAGGCATGGAAAGGGAAAGTGGATCGGCCTTGTTGGCGAACTGGACGAACGACGGGGATAGATTGAGCTGTCTCCATTGTTGAAGGGACACATGAAAATGCGACTCGCTGTCCTGAAGTATGCATGAGCATTCGTAAATGATGCACGGTGCAAGAACAAGTTGGAGGATAGTGAACATACCGCTATGTCATGGTCAAATTTTGCGAGATCGAGTGCGGATGGTAAGTGGACCTCTTTCAATGATTCAGCATAAGACTGGAACTGGAAAAAGATCTGTCAGGCTTGTGAAGATATCGAACAACGAAGACAAACCTTGAATCGTTTCAGACGATGTACAACTTGCTCGTCGGAATCCGAGATGGGACATTCCATGTCAGGTTGACCGTCACTAGAAGAAGAATATTCGATAGTAACACCTGACTAAGCATCTACTCCCGACTCTCAGTCCAACGCCAGAAAGAACATTCTAGATGTGCCCAAATCCGACTTTCCAACGGCCTGTGCTTGAATATGTACATATCCCACAGGCCCTTGAAGCAAGTACTACATAAGGTACTGGTCACTGGACTAAAATAACCCAGTACTATGGCTACTGATGCATCGTACTAGGCACACTCGAGCTAGGAGTTAGACATGATACAGCTGCCAGTTTCGCACTGCCACGACACCGCAACCGTGATCTTTCCCGAGTAACTACTAACCGGACGGAATTCCGACCTCGGCCAACACCGCGATGATGCAATCAAATGCGACCAGTGATGAGAAGATGTTGAGAAACACTGTCGTCGGGCTTCGTTGATTCACTGCTCAACTCGCTATTGAATCCCAACTGACACTTTCCACCATTCTTATCGCGACCCACGCTTTGAGGCTGCAGGATCGGTTTGGCACCGATCCTAGTCTTGATTCCCCCCCCATGTCCAATAAGCTGGCTTCGCGATAACCCTTTCCGTGCTCCCTGTACCAGGCAGTGCCGTCTTGATCGACATCTTATCCTGGAGACGACGTACGAGGCCCGCGGGGATGTGAAGAGTGCCTAGATAAAAATAATCTCGGTGAGAGTCTGATGGTTTCACCCTAAATTTGCCCTAATCACCATCCGTTTTGTGTTGGGCCAACTTTCTCGGGATTTTCCGATCACCGAAACGGAAGCGGTTGGGTTTCGAGACTCAATATAACTTACTTATATTAGTGTGTATATATGCGCACTGCGAACCCACACTCGGAAATCTGACGTTTCGTGTTCCAGCTGTCAGCCGAATCAGGCCCTCCATGACACGTTATGGGCAGCGGTGATGAACCACAGATCACGTTGTTTCAGGAGAAGGCTTTATAACTAATCACTGATTGGCGGAACTGGCCCGGAACTCGTTTCTGTCATCCTTCACGAGACATGCATCAACCATCGCTGAAAATCTGCTGATCGGCGGCATAAGCAGGGTACGGGTATCTTTTGTGATATCCCGCGTGGTCTCTTTTCGCCAGCACATATAAGTCGCTCGAATGCATCATGATATGTGTGTGTTCATACTATAGACACCCTTGACCAATGTGTCTCCTATTTATTGCTTGTTTTGCACAAATTATTGCTCTTCTTGCGAGTCGCGTGGCCGCAGCCGCGACATTGGTGACGATTAGCGGAAATTCGAGCCATTCTATACCTCCACTCCTTTGTAAGTTGTCATACTTCCATTTACTATACTGTTGCTATCATATTGACATGCTGGCCCAGATGGAATAATGTTTGAAGTGCGACTGAGTCCCCCTGCTCGACCTCTTTTTTTCTGACGCCTTTGATTCTTCTCTCAGGATATTAATGTGAGTATCTCAGAGTTCCTGGTCAGTGAGAACGAGTTATAATAACCATTATGACCATTCAACAGCATGTAAGAACTTACAACATCTACGAAATCGACGTATTTGCTGACTACCGCCCAGAGTGGTGATGGTGGTCTTTATGCAGAATGTTGGTTTCAAGTCATGTTATCAAACGCTAATAACCATCCCTTATCCAGTGCTCCAGAACAGAGCTTTTCAGCAAGTCATACCAAGTAGGCATTCGACAGCACTTCTTTGACCACGCCTCACTAGTGTTCACAGATACACCCGATGCAATATATGGATGGGGTGCAATCGGTGGTGCTCAGATAAATGTGGTAGCCGATGTATCACCAATCTCGTCCGTGCTCCCAAATGCACTCGAGGTGACGATGCCCGCTTATGCCTCTGGTCAGGTTGGCTTTGGAAACGAAGGATACTACGGTCAGCGATCACGCCGTGTGTTTGGAGCATCGTTTACACCTTATCACTAGGAATTCAGGTAAACTCCTTGTGGACTTACAACACCTCTTTTTACTACAAATTCCCCATGGCTTCGTCATTCAACGGATCAGTCACCGTCGCATTGCAGGGAAATGGTGGCGACGTCTACGCTTCCGCTTCAGTAGCCATTAATGGATCACAGACATCATGGAAACAAATCAAGGTATCTTTGAAACCGACTTCGTCTCCCACTTCCACGGAAAACAGCTTCACGGTCACATTCAACGGAACTAGTGCAGCGAATCAGGTCATTCATTTTGCCATGTTTTCCTTGTTTCCCCCTACGTACAAGGGACGAGAAAATGGCTTACGAATCGACCTCGCAACGGTCCGCGTTTCATGTCAACTTCGTCTGACCTGTCTTCTTCTGATGACAAAGTATAGGCCTTGTCTGACATGAAACCTTCATTCATCCGCATGCCTGGTGGGAACAACTTGGTATGTGTCATATAATTCACCCGTTACAACGCTGACGTGCTTCACAGGAGGTAATTAAGTGATATTGAATGGTTTGGGTACTGAAAGAACGATTCTCAGGGGCCGAACGTAGCAACGAGGTGGATATGGGATGCCACCATCGGCACGGTTTTAGACAGACCCGGTTCCTATCTAGCTTTGTTTTCCGTTTCACTGACTGACGGTGCGTAAATAGGTCGAATTGGAGATTGGGGATACATCAATACCGAGTGAGTGGCGCGTGCCAAGATATTTTTCGTTGCAGTCTGACTCTTTAACGTTGGTTAGCGGTCTTGGCTTGCTCGAATACTTGTACATGTGCGAGGACTTGGAGATAGAACCTGTCTTGGCTGTCTGGGCAGGTCAGTCAAACTCGACGAGGCCCGACTTTTCTGTTTGAGTTTGGAGTTCCAGGTTACTCTTTGAACGGCTACGCTGTGCTCGTGGAGGACTTGGATACGTACATTGAAACTGCGATTAACGAGATAAACTTCGTGATCGGTGACGCAAGCAATAACACCTATGGTGAGTGCTACCAACAATCATGTAATCCATAACTATGACTAATCCCCATCCAAAGCTGCCATGCGAGCCTCTCTTGGTCGCCCCGAACCATTCGCTCTCAAGTACGTTGAGGTCGGTAATGAGGACTTTCTATCTTGCGAATCGTGCGTTCGTCTGTTTTCCAAACTGATCACCCGCGCTAACTCAGTCGTGAAAATGCCAGCTACATCTATCGCTGGAAAGATTTTGTGACGGCACTATCTACGACGTTTCCTCAGCTTCGTAAGTACTTGTTGGTACGCCTCAACTTGACATCGGATGATAAACGCCATTAACAACAAGATTTCATCGCCACTACCGCTCCGTTCAATCCAATCTTGAGTCCTGTTCCAACTGAATACGATAATCATTACTATGACACCCCCGGTAACTTCAAGTTGACTTGTGTCCAGATTTCATCCTCTGACCTCAATTCACGGTCAGACTACTTCGTTCAGAACGCATTCACTTATGATGCCTACGAGGTGACCAGGAAGATTCATGTCATTGCCACCTCTATTACTCACTCTGTATGTACTTAGCGCAATGGCACATACTACATGCAGGTAAGAACTCGTGCATGAGCGCACTACTGAGACCCTCATCTCCTTCCAGGGCGAATACGCCGTTACCAACAACAATGACGGGTCAACCATGGACTATCCCACCGTTCAGGGTAAGCCACTCTGTCGCGCATCTTCACCACCTCATGATGGTCCGTCCAGGTTCTGTGGCAGAAGCTGCGTTCATGATTGGCTTTGAGAGGAATGCGGACATCGTGTTCGCCGCTGCCTACGCGCCACTCTTGTCGAACATTGGCACCCCACCTATGTGGGCAAGTTTCCGTTCCTCGTTTTGTCTTCGTCGTCACTCACATTCCCTGGCTCCAGACACCTAACATGATCTCTTTCGAGTAAGTCTGAGGGGGGAGCATTTTGACGGCGCTGAGAACCTGATTTGTGCTGATGAAGACGAACAGCGCTTCGACAGTCTACCTTTCGACCAGCTACTATGTCCAGCAGGTATGATCTCTGCTCCATGCCCAATGTCAATATTGTCTTGTTTCCCCCGTTGACACGTCGAACACAGCTCTTCAGTGCTCATCGCGGTACTCAATACTTGCCCAGCACGCTCCCCATCGAAGGCGGAAATCTCCACTGGAGTGTCACGCGCGACACCGACGCGAACGCCATGTATATCAAGGTACCCCATTCCCATAGCGCATATAGACGCCTTCAATGACAATGACACGTTCGTCTATTCTGTCTTCTAGGTCGTCAACTACGACGATGGCCCTGCGTTGGTGACGTTCGTGATGTCATTTAATGTCGCGAGCAACGGATCGGCCATCGTGTTGACCGGACCCCCGGACGCGAGCAACAGCCCTTCCACGCCTAGCGCCGTCGTTCCTATTACGACCCCCTTGTCGATCGGCCAAACGTTCAACTTCACTGCCCCTGCGTACAGCGTCAGCGTCATCACAGCCTTCCTTGCATGACCGGGCGAGATGAATCCTGCCTGGTAGTCAAATATTGGTTTGTTCCTTGCTTGTGGAGGAGATTGTGGTGGTCAATGGTGCACCAGACAGTCGCTATTGGGATGCGAATCGGAATTACTTAAGCTTTTGACTCGGACATACTCTCCGAGTCACTGTTAATGTTCAACGTTCTGTGCTTGGCAAATAGTCAACGGACTCAAGATAGTTAGCTAGCTGTTGCTTAGAAGTTACTTATCCACTAATATGAAGGTATCAACGCGGACGTTTACTCAGGCTGGCACGTTCAAGGGCAAAAGCCGGGGGGTTCCGACCCGCGATCGTCTCCGGCCGAGGCAGCACTTGCACTTGCCAAGGCTGGGGGGCTGGAGCGCTGGCAAAATGATGGGACTCCGTGCACCTCCGAGCCCATGACGGCGGCAGGACGAACTTTCTCGAAGTACTTTGTACTTACTTATTCAGATCATCTACTTACCACCATCATTCGCCGTTTCCAGGCAGTGCGGCACGTCCCGTTCAGCAATTACATATTCGAAAAGCCTGGAATATTAGGTTGCCAGTGGGAATGGGAATTACCAGCTTGGACCGTCTTCAAGCTGAAGTTGTAAACGCCGTTACAGTTAGCCTTGTAGTATTCCTGCCAATTCGGTCAAGTTTTGCTAGTAATGTGTACTGGCTCAACGGTTGTGGCAATAAGCTCTAGCTCTCGAATAAGGTTTGCAATTGACCGTCAAACGCCGCGTGTACCACATTTTACAGGAACTTCCTGAGCAGTAATATCTCATTCGGATACTAGGGGCTGTGTCTTCTGTGGGTCCAGCAAGTTGCCCTTGGCCCAGCTCAGGCTTGATGAACTTCCACGTTGCCAGAATATCCAAGAAATAAGATGAAAAAGGGAGGAATTACTAGCAACTTTTTCCGCATTGCACGTTAGACGACTAGTACTTTGTCGCAGAAAGGAAACCTAGTCCCTGGATACCAACCTTGGAGATGATTTTGTTCTGGTCCGAGATATTGTGGCTGTACGTCAGAACGCCATATCAACCAGTGACGTGGACTCAGTGGTGCTTCTTTCATCTTTTGTTAAACCACAGCAAGTGAGTCATAGCTTCGTATGACCTATATAAAAGTCAGACGTAACCCCCGCCATTGACATCCTACGTTTCTCAGCCCTCATGCCCCCAACTCCCTCCAAAACTCGACCCCGAGGTAGAACGTCGGGCTCGACGTCTTCCATGTTCACATCAGCATCCGGGGATGAGACCGTTGCCGATGGTCTAGCTGTGGGGCTGTTAGATCCTACAACTACCGGCCATAGAAGGGCGATGTTGCAGCTCATCAATCGTCTTCGTGATACTGGGTACAGAATTCCCCTATCTTCATAACCATCTCAGGCTTGCCGTACTCACCAGTGGCATGGGTTTGACAGTGTACAAGCTGACATTGACCTGCCTATGATTGCCGTCATCGGAAACCAGAGTGCGGGCAAGTCGTCTCTCATCGAATCCATATCTGGCATCACGCTGCCCCGGTCATCGGGGACCTGCACAAGGTAACCTATTCTTCTTCAGTTCTGCTCATCTGCTCATTTTCATGTAGATGCCCAACGGAGTGCAAACTCTCCCATTCAGATCTTGCGTGGAAATGTTTGGTTAAACTTCACTTCAGTACCGATGCCAGCGGCATGGCCATCGATGTGAAGATTGTTTCCTTTGGTAGTCCTATCACCGATAAATCGCTGGTTGAGGATCGTATCCGGCGTGCCCAGAGGGCCATCCTCAATCCGTCCAAGAATCCTGACAGGTACCTCAATCAGGACGAATTGCCAGATGAACATGAAGTGTCGTTTTCCAAGAATTACGTTTCACTGGAGATTAGTGGCCCAGAACTCACGGATCTCTCTTTCGTGGATCTTCCGGGTCTTATTGCCAGCGTCGGGAGGGGAAGTGATGATCGTGACATAGAGCTTGTCAAGTCATTGGTTACCTCATACATAGAGAAACCAAGTTGTGTCATACTGCTCACCGTGGCTTGTGAGAGTAGGTGATCAAGTATTTTCTCATCTTTCAGATGTCTAATATTATTGTCTCGCAAGCCGACTTTGAAAACCAAGGTGCACACCAGATAGCAAAGGAATACGACCCGCTTGGACAGAGAACTGTTGGTGAGTCCACAACGGTTAAGCTTTTCTCACGTTCGAAAATATTGATCCATGCTTTCAACAGGGGTCCTCACTAAGCCCGACCGTATTCCCCCGGGTGATGAGGATGGATGGCTCCGCATCCTCCGCAACGAGACAGAACCATTGGTTAATCGCTGGTACTGCGTCAAACAACCTTCCTCACAGGATGTCTCCAAGGGAATCACGTGGGAGGAGGCACGTCGACGCGAAAATGAGTGGTTCACCTCGGTGAAACCATGGAGTTCTCTTGAACCACAGCATCAAAGGTACCTGAGAACAAGTCACCTGACGGAGAAACTGGGGCATATTTTGTCGGAGCTAATTTCAAAGAGGTCAGTTATATCATTTTAAATTGCGGACGAGCCTTTGAAAATTCGCCTAGGTTACCTAAGATTCAGGAGGAGCTAATGAACGCCATTCAAGAGACACATAAGAAGCTTCTTGCTCTCCCGGGGGCTCCGTCTTCAGATCCTGTTGGTGAAGTTCTCCATCTCCTTGGAAGTTTCACCCGAGATTTGGAGCGTCGCGTGGAGGGTACTTCTGAAGAGGATGGATTGCTGCAATGTATTCGCCCCCATCAGGAAGCCTTCAAGGTTGCCATTCGGAGAACTGCTCCGTACTTTGTTCCATGGTTGAAGACGGAGGATAAGGAACTGCCAGAGGCTGCATTTTTGGCCAACGAAGATGGAGATGGTGGAGATTCATCAGCGGGTGAATATCACAGAGAGGGCAAGGTCTATGTCGACGAAGTCCTAAAGCAAGCGCAAAGGTAGTCACTGCTTTTTTGATTCTGCTTTATTTCGTATTTTGATGCAACTTTCCCAGTGCGCGTACGCGAGAGCTTCCAGACAATTTTCCTTTCGTGGTTCAGTGCAACTACATCAAAGGATTTACGCAGAAGTGGAGCCCACCCGCAATGGTCCTCTTTGACTATGTCTATGAAATTTTGAGAGCTGATCTTAGGCAACTTGTGGAAGTGCACTTTGCGCACATGGGAAATGGCAATGCAATGCAAGCAATCCTGTGGGTCACGAGTTCTTGTTTTTGTATATCCTCGAGGCTCACCATGACATAGAATTATCCTCCACGATCATCTCGACGAGGCCGCCGAAAGAACGAAGGAGAGGATCCAGTGGCTACTCGACCTTGAGCGGGGCCCAACCACTCTCAATACGCATTATTACGCCGACTATAAAGACAAATTCCTCAGCTACTACAAAGCTGCCCGGGGTGAGCGCGATTTGGTGGCCAAACTCCGGCTGGGACGACAGAACCAAAAATTCGTCTTTAACAAAAATCATGAGGATCACGAGGATCGGATCAACAGGGTCCTTGCGGGCCTCAATGAACTAGGAATATCGGCTCAGGCGACCGACCTCCCCAAGCTACTTCCCCCCGATCCATGGGATGCAGCTCTGAACATCATGGCGAGCGTGCGGGCTTACTTCCAAGGTAAAGTTACAACCCAGATTTTCTCCGTGAGATGATAAGCTGACTCCTGCGCATTCACAGTCGCGTACAAGCGTTTTGCAGATATGGTTCCAATGGCCATTGACCACGAACTTGTATTGGGTATACAGAAGGGGGTCGAGAAGGCGCTCCGGGAGGGACTCCAAATTACTGGAGTGGACGGACACGAGCGGTGCAAGGGCATGTTGGAAGAACCCATCAGCATTGTGTCAGCCCGTCAAGAGATTCAAGGAAAGTTGGAGAGACTTCAGGCTGCGCGTGCAGAGCTGAGGCGGTTGATGTAAGAGAGGTTTGAACGACTTTGGTTCGTTGCGATAGAAAAAATGTATGCGGTCAAATTTGTTTTCAGTAGAGCAAATGTGCGCAGGTCGCAATCAAGTTCAGGTATTATTGTGTAAACTCCCTCTCGCACGACAGAAGTCAACTCATGCCCACTGCGCCGAACAAGTAATGGGTGTCATAAATATCACCGAGAAAGAAGAAAAGGTCCTCTCTGCTACCCATCAAATATCAGACGCAGTCAATGTGCTGACGCTGCACGCCGGCGCGGTGTGATTGAGCGCCTGCGCGACAGGGATTAAAGAGAAAGTCGGGGACACGGCGTTCGGGTTATCGGGCGAGTTGTTCGCGGTAGGTGCTGCAGTGATCAAAGTACCCTTGGAGGCAACCCTGAAAGGCAACTCGAACACCATGGGAGCGGGGGATTGGCCAGAGCAGTAATGATAATCCTCCTATGGGTCGTCCACGCTGAGGATTACCTTTGATGAACACCGAGTTTGGTGTCGCGCCGACTGGCGCGCGCATGACACTTCACTACAGAGTCCCGTTGACGGTTGGATGGGTGCTGGGCAAGTATTTAGACCCGCGGTGGATGCTGAAGAGCTGTGCATCGCAATGTCGATGTACGATAACAGACATAATGTTGAGGTAAAACTCGCAAAACAACAAACTCGGAACATACCAGCTGGACGTAATAGCTGCTCGAAGGGTAAACTCTGGCAGCACTGGTATTTTACAGTTCCTGTCAGCGAGCAGAGGACATCGAACGAACAAGGCATCGAAATCTACTAGTTGATTGTTCTACGGCGTTCCGTGCATCAGTAGTGCGATGGAGACGACAGTAGCACAACTCACCAGTGGGTTAGTATTAGAGGCAATGGTTACCAACAAAGGGCTGTATGCGCCGGTAGCGAACACAATGTCACCGTCCCTTTCGAATCCGGTCATGTAGGCTGCCTCTCGCACGGAGCCTGGATACTGAGGTGCACATACGTCTGAGATGCAGACCTTTTGCCAGAAAAGCGGAATACTAGCCCTGCGATGAGGTCAATCCAAGCCACCACTATGTATTCCTCAGAAAACGTCTGGTTGAAATATTAGGATGTGCCATTTCGCTGGGTTCAAGGTAGGGGATGAGAACGGAAAACAATGGACAATTCTATAAAGCTACCTGATATCGTCAGAGGCCAAATTATGCAGGCTTATCACGGCAAATGTCTTCCCCTCGAGTATGCTCGGCGGCAGACAGAGAATTATGGTCCCGCCGGCTGGGAGTCTGGGGCCCCTTCATCCGAGTCACTCGTTCTGTATTGCTTATACAATATTTGCTTCCCTCGACCGAGTGATCATTGAATATTGATGACTTGGTCGAGTTGTGTTGTTTTAACCAACGAAGGTCCCTTGGCTCCTTGAACATAATCCTCGCTGGTACGGCGCCCCTTCAAGCTAGACTGTTATATGTCCCTGCCAAAGAGTGCCCAAGGTGAGTCCATATCAAACTTCAAGCACATGATCAATACGCAAGGGTACGTTGCTGAAGTGAAGAACGGTCATGCCTAGCCTCCCGGCCCCCGGGACAGACAGATTATTGCTTGAGAACGCCAAAAAAAAGCTGCCCACTGGCTGGATTGAACAACCGACCTCACCATTACGAGTGGCGCGCTCTACCACTGAGCTAAACGGGCGTTTTAGGAACTTTGAAGAGAGCCATTCTGAGCCCGCGCCTTGTGGAATAAATATTAGCATGTTGGATATCTTCTTGGCTTTCAACCGTGGTTTCCATCGTGACGCGTGTCGGGTCAGTTTAGCCTATTCCTCGTGAGTTTCGTGTATGAAATCCATGCTCACTGGTACCACCGTACGTACCAGCTTGTTTTATCTCGTGCCAACTCGTCCGACTCGGAGCATCACTGGCATGTTTGCGTCTCAACCCACCCTCCAAACCCAGACGCAAGTACTACCCGGTGGATGAAGCTTGACAAGCTTGGAGAGTCGGTTTCATCTGATGTCATGAATACGTAGCTTTGTCTTCATCCGGTCACGAAAGGGAGGACGACGGCCTTTCCGATTTCGGGTAGAACTCAGCTCCGCAACAGTCGGTTGGTCATCTAGCGCTCATACTATCCTCATCAGCGGTAACGCGTGCCAGTGAAATCATGCAGAAATCATGGATCCACAACCAAATTTATCTAAGCTGAATCATGGCCTTCCTTCATCAAATTCACTGTGGGAGTCCAATGCGCATTCCCCGCGTGTTCGCCTCATGTTATGGAGCAAATGGACCCACATTCAAACCCACAAAGTTGCGGTGGAACATGTATTCTGCTACCTGGTGACCGATGAAATGCACAATGGAATTATTGACGCAATTTTACACAGGAACAAGAAGCCTAACATAACCCGCAGCACAGCACTATGGACACCATAAATAGGCTCTCCCAGTCGTCTCAGAGGCTCCAAGAAATATTTCCCCCACATCTTCCAGTTGGGCGCCACAGAGGTTCTTCAAAACGCGTCGCACAACACCCGTGACTGAATCCTCAGTAAGAGCTCCCCCAACGTTGCGATTCCTCAGCAGACTGACGCCACGCCCTGCTTGCAGTAGCCCCGAGGCTGTGACTTGGATGGACGCTGCCACTATGAGCCAGAGTACAACGCCACTCGAATTTTTTTTCGCGCAATTCGCCAGGTTGGGCTTCACGTACAACCAGAACCGTACTGCGCACCGTAACTTTAACCGCCTTTGTAACGTCGCGCGGTGGAGCGCGAAGTCCGCGGCGCTGTTGGAGGCTCGTTCGCTCTTCAACGACGCGCTTGTGCAACAGTTCAATTTCATCTTTGGTACGAACAGCGACCTGGCCGCGTGGCGAAATTTGTGCTCTGCAATTGATATTGTGCCAATTCCGGATAGCATTGAGGAATGTCAGAAGGTGAGTGATGCTACTAAATATATTTTGGTAGATGTGCTGATGGGCCACACATACACGCTGAATCGATCGATAACATAGCTCGTTTGGGACGCACACGTCAATATCGTCGACCTCATCGAGGCCGCCCGCACGGGAAGGCCCGTCCACAAGTTCAAGACGCTCGAGGAGCTCAGGGCATACACGTTGGCGAAACCGGAAGAAAGGATGTTTCCCAAGAGGAGCGCGTACATGGGCGGTTTGCTGAAAGAGCTTCTGCGCGAGATCATCAACACGTACTATGGGAATCGGCGGAACGGGAGCGCCAAGCGGAAGGCGAGGAAGGAGAAAGCGCGTCGCAGGAAGCAGCAAGGAGCAGCTCAGGCTGGGGAAGGGGTGGCCGGCGTGTCGCAGTCTGACTAGTCCTCCAATGGATTGATGGATTGATGATATGGTTTGTACGATGATGTTATACTCAGCTACTTCACTGGCTTATGTATATATGTACAACAACATTGTTCCTTGCAGGGTCCAGCGACTCCAGAATGCGAGACTGAAACTTGACTGTAATTGAATGGCGAGTACGCCGCTAGCAACGCTCCCGGGCCACCTCCGAGTCCGCGTGCACCTGCCGCATTGATCGATCGATCTATGGGTGCACCTTGGGTGCACCCTACTAAGTATTATATACACACATGCATTTAGAATGGATTAGTACAACTGCTCGCACACTGGAACTCCATCACAGTCACGATCATCACTTCAATCGGCGTGAATAATCGTGCGTGTCCGAGAATTCAACATTGTCAACGGTAAGGACGACGATGGCAATCCACGGTCAAATAGCACAATTTGAACATGCCTTCTAAGAATCTAAGGAGACTCGGAGATCGCCGTCACCCAATAACCTAACGTTTATAGGATCTATTGAAATGCAACGATCGAGTCTCGAAAAAATCTTCGTTGTAATATGCCACACTTCTCACCAGTACACTTAAGCCTTCCATATTGTACACTGCATGAAAGAGAAAACGACGGCTCTCCCGCTGAGAACTAGCTAGGTATCGGAACTTTTTCCCACAGTGGTCACCGAAGAGTCCGGTTCCGGCTATGTAGACTAAGACGAATACTCTCAGCCCAGCGCGAAGCTGCCGCGGTGAATTCGCGCGAAAATCACGCACTGCGACATGGGAAGGGATCCACAGTTTTGAACGTTGAACATTTCATTTAGAAAAATGACTCCACAACAACGTGGATAACTCACTTCGAGTCACTTGTTCCTTCCAATCCACTGGGAACGTGTTTGCCTCATGTTACGACACAAGTGGATTTCCGAGTCATACATAGGAACTGCCACGATGTTCTGCTTGCTGGTGACTGTCAAAAACACAATAGAGTTGAACGTTGATGCATGATGCGGCGCAATTGCACAGGAGCAAGCAGTGGCGGCACAGCACCATGGAAACCATAAATAGGGTTTCTCTTTGAAGTCGTCTTGATTCACTCCCGCCACATCTTCCAGCCAGGTACCCGGGGGTCCACCAAAGACGCGTCGCACAACGTATCTTGTGAGGTTCTTTCCTTCCAAGCATCACAACTCTCAAACACTAGCCTGACGCCCTCCTAGTAGTCAACTCAAAGTCCAAGGCTTCAAGGAACGCCAACCATGAGCGAGCCCGAGAGCACCACAACCGTGGAGCCCCTCGAAGACTTCTTCGCGCAATTCGCGCGCCTCGGGTTCACCTACGAGCAGAACCACACCGCTCACACCAACTTTCGGCGCCTCCGCAGGGTCGCGCAGTGGGAGACCGAATCGACGGCGTTGTCGGTCGCCCGCGTCGACTTCAACGACGCGCTCGTCCAGCAGTTCAATTTCGTGTACGGCACAGACACCGACCTGGCTGCGTGGCAGAACTTGTGTACTGCGATCGATATTTTGCCCGTTCCTGACACTATCGAGGAATGTCGGAAGGTGAGTGGAAGTCAACGTCTTATTCAATGTCTGGGATTGATGTTCCTTTGATCGGAACAGCTCGTGTGGGACGCCCATGTAAACATTGTGGACCTCCTCGAGTGTGCTCGTACTGGCCAGCGTGTGCGCAAGTTCGACACACTCGAGGAGCTCCGGCGGTACACGAAGAAGGGCAGGGTATTCCCCAAGGAGAGCGCATACTCGGGCGGGCTGCTCAAAGAACTCTTGCGCGAGATTGTCAATACATACTATGGGAATCGGCGAAATGGGAGCGCCAAGCGGAAGGCCAGGAAGGAGAAGGCGCGTCGCACGAAGCAGCAACAAGGACAAGGGGAGGCAGTGGCGGCTAGCGTGCCGCAGCCTGAGCAATCGTGGGATTGATGTTGTGATGTGATTCCTTTGACGATTTGACGGCTTTCAAGTATACAGTAACCGCGTGCTATGTACTATGTGTACCACGTATATTTTGTACGTTGCAGGACTTTCCAGTAGTAATAACTGAGCTCTAGTTTACCAGAACACAATACATTGTAGTACGCTGAGCGTGTCGCTCTGCCTCCCGCTCTACCCACGCATGCGGATACGATCGATCCATTACGTCGACAGACACATGGTATTATGCATCGACGATCGTGGACAATACCGATCATATGCTGGTGTTTCATTGCTGCATTCCAATAATGATACGAGATAAACTTCTTTCCGCAGGAGCCCGCTTAGCTCAGTGGTAGAGCGCGTCACTCGTAATGATGAGGTCGGTTGTTCAATCCAGCCAGCGGGCATGAGGTTTTCTTTTTCTTTTTCCTTCTAGTGATGATTATTAGCCTATATTTTGAGGTTGACATCTTATACATGCAGAGAGACACAAGGATACAATGCAGAAATATCAGAAAAAACAATGTTATTGGTATACTGGTACAATCTTTTTCAGAGGGCAGGACTTGATACGAAACGACACGAACCGGGAACACGAATGAGGTCATGGAAACAAAGGGTTAAGTAAACGAAACGAAACCAACACGTAAGATACACGAGGGAACACCATTCCGAATCAAGAACGAAAACAAAACACGGTACAAGGGTGCGGGGGTGGATGTCAGACAAACAAGGAAACAGACATACGAAAAGTGAGTGGAAGGCGTCCCCTGGTCGACGGGGTCAACCACCTACTTTCCCCTCTTCTCCATCCCTCACCCTCTGCCCCATGATCCATAGAATAGAATGGAGAGTGGGGTGGAGGGCGTCACGCCTGTAGACGGTAGCAGTGTGTGAGACCCAATCCCCAGACCATCATCGCGAACGCAAACCCGTTCCCCTCCTCGACTTTAGGAGGTCTCCTCAAACACGTACAACCCGTCCAACTCGCCCCCATTCACTAACCCCGCCTTGAGCGACCCGATTCCCCCGTCCCCGTTGTCCACGTCCACGCTCTTCACCCTCATCGATGCCGATGCCGATGCCGACGATGGTGGAGACACTCCAAGACCCGTCCCAGGCGTCGAAGTACAGGTCGATGTTGAGGTCGACCGCGGAGACGATTTCGAAGAACGCACCGACGTCCTTAACCCGCTCGCGCGTGGGCGATAAGTAACACTTCTCTCTCTGACCTTGACCGACGCCGACCCATCCACACGTAACCGCTTCTGCTGCTTATCCTCGTCTCCCCCCGCAGCGCCTGATCCAGATCCCGATCGCGGGCTCGCACTACACCCACTAACCTCGAGCTCCTCCGATGATCGTTTCCTCTGGCGTGACCCAGACCCAGGCGTCGTAAGCGTCGTCGCGTCGACGATTCCCTTTTCCGTCCCCGTCACGGGCGGTGAGATAGTTACGGATCCCTTGACCGCACGTTCTTCGGCCCCAACAGAATCGTGCACCCCAACCTTGACCCTCTTTGGCGGAGTTCCCACGCGCGTCCCTCCTCCTGTAGCGCCAGCGTCCACAGAGTCATCAATATCACCGCCCGGGACCGCATCCAGATCATTTGACGACCGTTTCCGTGGATTCACCCTCGGCGGCCCAATCTTTCTCGTTTGCGCATCCGTATCCGCGTCCGTGTGAAGGTGCGTTAAAGGGGTACGACGCCGTGGAGACCCACCCCCGCCCGCGTGTGCGTGTGCGTCGACTGACGAGTCTTCGCTTTCTTCATCTTCCTCCTCCTCCTCTGCTTCAAGTCCATCTCCCTCTCCCTCGTCCTCGTCCTCGGCATCGTCACCATCCTCTTCTTCTTCTTCCTCTTCTTCATACATTTCATCCTCCTCTTCCTCTTCCTCCTCCTCCCTCGTCACCACATGTCTTGGGACAGTACGCACCTCCTCCAGTACGACCTCCGGGTGTGTGGGATGTGATTGGTATACCAGCGCTGGAGTCGTCTGTGGGTTCACATTCGCATCAACCTTCACATTCGCGGGAGCAGGC
>JBBPNU010000417.1:0-17607 GCA_038091055.1 Leccinum angustisporum
GGTCACCGGGCATGTTCTCGATGAGGAAGTAGAGCCGCATCAGTGTTACAGTCCCTCCCCATGACAGTCATGATACAACATGGTCGCGATGCCCACCATGTGCCGCCGCCACATATGGTAATATCTCACTTCTTCAGATTGATTTTCTAGCACTGGTGGAAGAAAGCAAGAAAGTTACGCCAATTGGAGTGAAAAGGGATTCAAGTTACCCCGACACAAAGGGACCAACTCCGAAGACTCGCCAAAGTCTCTGGACAAGGAAACAAGTGAATTTGCGCTGTGGTTAGTCATCGGTAATCGCTGCTTGACATCATCACCATGTTATAAGTTCAACGTAACACGTTAGAATCTGACTCCTACAAGTACTGACTGGTAAGTGGTAGTACAAGTTTTTGGCGCTGGCCAGCAGATCTGATGATCGCTATGTATCTGAATAAGATTCGGTGTGTTGCTTGCATCACTGTTAGCATCACCTAGTTGACATGAACCAGCTTTGATCTAGTAGCAACTTGCAAGTTTTGCGAAACAGATGGCGTAGCATACCCCTGGCCAATGCAAGAGGACTTTTCTTTTTGATGTAGGCCACACCAACTTGTGAGATTCTTATGATCAGTAGAGTGCTCTTAAATCGGGTTGATGGCCCTTCGACATGTTTAGAAGCAGTGGTCTGTGCTAGAACACCGCTGAACCAAGCGAACCAGAGGTTCAAGAGGGTGCGTCAAGCAATCGAGTGCAGCGATCATATGTTCATCATTGGAATGACTTTTTTTTGGTCTGCGCAGGGATCCGGCAGGCAGACCCTTAGGTAGGAAGAGAGTATGATTTTCCTTTCATTTGTAAGTTGCTTGAATGCCGCGGTATGATTGGACAACAGTTATTACTCATCATGCCGCTTCTGAAAAAGGGGTTCGACGTCCAGTACTTGCAGTAGACCACCACCATGTACATCGCTGGGCTTCACCTTTCGATGCCCTCGCCCCAACTTGGGGTCGAAGGTTTAGCCGTCCTCACCACCGCAGATTTCTTCGGATTTCTTCTGAGGAAACTAAGAGCGGCCAAGGTCGCCGAGGAGGGGGAAGCTGCCCTCCCTATCCCGCCATCTACCCCGCATACAGTCTTGGAGAAGCTCATATTTCCAGTCCAGTCGCTAGCCGTGCTACTCCCGCCTGCAGTATACTGTACTGCCGTGATGTCCAACAATTTCCAGCAGCCCGCCTGGATGTCGAGGTTCGCCTTGCCGGAAGGCCTTGTGCGACCGGAGTGGAAGATCCCCATCAGATTTTTGGCCTGTGCTGCCGCCTTTGCACTTAAACTTTCCCTTCGCCGAATACTTTCATTCTCTGACGAACGTTGGAGAATGATAGGGGTAAGGACTCCCAGTCAAATTTGCTTTGAATGATGCCTAACCGACGTTCTGTTCCAGCGTCGCGAGAAAATCGGTCTGTCCCAGACTGGCCCGTATACTGTCGTCCGCCACCCTGCGTATAGGTGAGTAATCTTGTTGGGGATGCGACGAATGTTGACCGTCGTCGACCGTCGCAAGCGTGATGCTACTTCAACAAGTACTCAACTCAGTTATGTATTGGTCCTATGTTCCGCTTGCATCCCTCTTTGTTCTTGCGGGTGTGTTTGCTGTCAAGATGCCTATTGAGGTGAGATTGGTGATTTCAGTGGAAATGACTGCATGTGTTGATGAACTTTGCAGGAGCAGGCAGCCCGGGAAGATGACGTCATTGGAAGTGACTACGCTGAGTACATGGAAAAAACTCCAGACAGGATCATCCCGTACATTTGGTAGGCGAGGGGGGATTTTTTTGTCACTCTTTCAAAGTTTCGGGGAGACGAGGAGAACTCTGTACTAGCTTCAGTGTAGTTAGGTCCTACGCGTCAAGATTCAGCGATTTCTGGGACATCATTACCAAGTTTTTGACTTGCTCCAGCTCCATCCCAACGAGTGAACGTTCCGCACCGACTGAAGATCTGACATCATCCATGACTGCTTTTACGCCTCTCCAGCCGAGACCAGTCCACTCTGCGACGAGCTTTCCATGAAAGTTACTCTTCAGCCATGTCCTTGCGTATCTTTCGTAGGCCATTGCATCCCATTCCGACTTTTTACCAAACACCACGAGTGCCTCCTCTGACCCATCCTGGGAGGGTGCCAGTATAGGCGTCGTTGGGGTTTTGTCCCGAGCCCACATAAGGAAGTCGGCATACATGCTGCGACTTTGGACAGACTTGTCAAACCCATGCATCGACGGAACGTGAAGCCGACGAGGATCGAAAAACCGCGAGGTCGCAGCGAACCTGAACGTGTCTTCGACCGTCTCGAAACCCTCTGTCCATCTGTCCATGGATAGTCCCATAAAGTCGAAGATCAGTCGAGGGGAACCTGTGAGATAGATCGGAGGATCTGGATGAGGACTCGCAACCTAATCGTTCGATTGAGAACCCATCGAGTGATCAACGTGCGGGCACAACGATCACCTTTAATCCGTGATGGTTAACGGACAGACCATGGCTCTTTGCAATGGCAGCGATGATGATGCCAAGATCTCCGTAGCCGTGAAAGATGGTCATCCTTTCCACTCCTTTCTCGTCTTCGCATACCATGACGTCGACTTGACAATATACGACGTCCGAGGGCACGGGACATCCAGAATGCTGCAGCCAATCATCTTGACTGATGACGACGGCATAGTTAGACGTCCTATGCCCGTCGAGCTCGATGCTCTTCACCGCTCCGAGGATACGACCCACCCGTCCGGGCGTCACGATCTCCTCACGATCCAAGGGATGGGCTACGACGAAGTCGATATCGCCGTGATCTTGTTTCTCTGGTCTCTCCGGAGGGACTTCGACGATCGCGAAGAGGGTCAAGAGGAGAGCTTTCAGGCGAGCTTTGAGGGTCGAGTAGAGCGACGACGGGAGTCTGGGTAAGGATCCCGGAGGCAAGTCTTGCAGAAAAGCTCTGCCCCCCATGAAGCAAGAATCGTACGTAGGTATTACGCCCAAACGCGGACCCACAAGCCATATCGGTTCGCTTGAGGGACGATCCTTCCAAAGGACAGGAATGGCATGCTTTGCTTTTGCTGGTAGAGAACGGGTGACTTCTAAACTCCGCTTCGAGTGACCGTCATAATGTCCAAGTTTGCACCTCACCGCAAGTCTTACAACAGCCCTCGCGCAATCTCCACGACCATATGCCAGAAATGTCTGCGGACAGGTGAACACTGCTGCCACCCTTTCAGATGTGAAATGATATTCAAGTCATTTTCGTCGCAGGACACTTCATATACGAGTGTAAATCGGAACGCCCATACATTTCGCGACCTTCACGGACGGAAATGCTTGAAAACCCAAAGGTGCTGGCAAAGTTGAAAGCCGACGGCAAGCCCTCGGTAGAGGTGCCAGAGGAATTCAAACAGAAGTGGGTCTCAGGCGTTCCTGCCATCCACAAGCGCCGCTGACTCTCTTTCAGGAGTGGTACAGCGAACTTGATATTGGAAGCCAAAGAAAAGGAACGGGAGAAAGTGAAAGCAATTACGTCGAACAGTCACACAAGAAAGAAAGCTCGGAGGTGGGCAATGCCTTCTTTCGATTCGTCACCTCATGACGAACGATGTTTTCTTAGATCAAGCCGTTCATCTGGTTCTGAATCATCGTCGGACTCGTCGTCGGATTCGGATTCATCTGCGTCCAACTCTGACTCGGCTTCAAGCTCGGGTTCGGAGTCTTCACGTTCACGAGAACGCAACGGACGGCGACGTGTTCCTCGAAGAAACGACAGCCGGACCCGGAGCCGTTCCACCTCTGCATCCCGTTCCTCAGATAATTCCAGTGGACGAGATTGATTCAAAATCATATATTACCATCACTCGCAAGGTGTAGGTATGATAGTGGGCTTGTACATTTAGTCGCAACCAGCAAGAGCGGAGACACGCGTATTCATTAGGAGTGCGACGATCAGCCTGGTAGCACTTAGTTGGAAACGAGGTTAGGAGGAGACAATAGTCACTCACCCATACAGACCGAGCACCTCTGCGAAGATCAAAATGAGTACCATGGATACGAATATTCGTTGCTCGTGGACATATGCACGAACGCACTGGACGAGAAGTCAGTAGCTTGAAGAGAGACAAGCCAGAATCACATACTGAGTCACCGACGAGGCCGATTGCGTAGCCTGCAGCAATACCAGTGAAGCCACAGGAGATGCCTGCACCAAGGTGAATGAACCCGGCGGCGAGAGGATAATCTTTTGTAGGGTGTACTGCAGAGAGAGCATCGGCATATCGTTCACATAAAGAGAATTGAGCGGGACGAACGTGAGCCAGAGATGAGTACCGACACCACCAATCCATAGACTGCTATGATACCAGACATGACGACCGGTACGAGAGACTAGCGGTGACGAAATCGTTCGTTCCTCAAGAGGCTGCGCAGGAATGAGTGTTCTGGGCTCACCCTCATGATCAACTCTGGCTTGAATGTGCCTATGCCAGCAATACCAATACCGGACTTAGCAGTTCCAAAGGCGGCACCCATGGCTACGCAACAGAATCAGTACAGTTCGAAGAAGTGCGTGGCCTTGGTCTGAACGTACTGCTGAATATCATCTGCAACGACAACGCGAAGCAATGAGCGAAACGACACGAAAACTACTTCTTCAACGAAAACTGACCGCGCATGCTACTCCTGCGAACCCAAAGAAAGGAGCGTACGGTGGACATAGATCAGAGGACATAGTGGCAACGAATAAGTGTTGAAGGCGTTGATCACGTGCGGACATAAACTATTTGAAAATTACTAGTGCTACTGTAGGCTAAAATCATAATACAGTTATATTACACTATCGACTCGTTGCACCACAGATTGACAATTCAGCGACACCAGTACATATTCATTATCATATCCCGTCGTAAAAACCAGCCATACTACTTACAAATGGGGGATCAGCGGTGGCACAATAAAAATCCACCCAAGTTAACAGTAACAAAGCAATGCAAACACAAAATTGCATGTCAGACTCCAGTGGTCATTTCCAGCTAGATGGTGTATCTGAACAGTGGACTGTCGTCGCCGTGATCCCTGAAGTCATCCATCTGGTCCTCGGTGATTCCACGTTCACGGCACGCCAACATTCTTTGCCTGTTGAGGTTGTGGTAATTCCACATCACAATCAACGTCAGCGGTATCCTAACGCGCCGCATCAGCGACCACGACAAGCCATAAACATAGAGGGGAGACGCACACTAGGGACAGCAAACCAATGTTTGTCCCAATGGCGACATTGAACCGTGGTGGGTCAAAAAAGATAAAGGCCGAGCATATCCTGCGATGGTCCCATTAAATCATTCAATATACCAAGGGCAAAGATCACTTACCCTCCCAAGTTTCCAAAGCCGTTGATCATTGCAATGGCAACACTTCGTTTGACCTCTCCCCCAGCGTTCGTGGTGGCCCAGGCGAGGGTAAGAGGTACAGCCGAAAAAACGCCCATTGCGCTGAGCACAACACCAGTAAGCGCAGCACCAGGGCTCGTCTGGGTGTACAGGATAATGTATCCCACCAATCCGACCAATGCCGCACCAATTACGAACGGCCCTCGAAGCCGAATTTTGTCAGAATAAATCCCCACAAGAACAGTGGATATGCACGCTGCGAGGTAAGGAGGGACAGAGAGGAGCTGGGAAGTGGTAACAGAGAAACCGAGTTCATAGATAATGGTGGGTGTGAAAAGGGAAATTGCATAGCTGGGGATGACCAGTCTAATCCGTTCAAATGTCAGAAAGACCGGTTAGTTGTCTGAAAAAATCCTATTCGCGTACCCAACGTATATAACGAATTGAATGTATATTTTGTAATCCTTGAGTGCTTGTAGAACGAACTGGAAGTCATAATGCGTAGCAAGACCTTGCAAGTCGGATTTCAACATTTCGATGACATAGCGCCTTTCAGTCTCCGTCAAAAACGATGCTGTCTCCACTTTCTGAACGAAAGTAAGGAGCTATGGCAAACTGATGCAAGGATGGACAAACGTCATATATAAAGAAGGGTGCTGTGAGTGCGTAAAGCACTGTGGCTGCAACGATGTCAAATGATCGCTCCATTATTAACGATCAAGGCAAGTTACCCATGCCCTCCAGGCAGAACTAGAAACTTTGAATTAATGATAATATCGCACAATTACATGAAAATGACTCACAATCCACTGCCAACCATGCAGACCACCGAGCCTGCCAGTGAGAAATAAGGCTAAGGTGATCGACGAAACGACAGTCAAAAGTACTACCTACCCATCCATTTTTTCGATGCCAGATCTTTTGGTGGGTGCGTGAGTGCTACATCGTACTGAATCAGGAGGAACTTACGCCAGAACACCACCGAAGGCACCCGCCACAATCGCGGCGGAGATGAATAATGCGAGACGCTTTGCTCGTTCTGCGCGTGGATACCATGAAGAGATATAGTATGTCACGCCCGGAAACAACCCAGCCTCGGCCAAACCGAGGAAAAATCTGGCACTGTACATGACGGAATCCAACGTCAGTGACCGCAATTGACCAATTTCGGAATCCTTACGCAAGTAGTTCTTCGTATGTCTTCACCAGACACATCAAAGTCATGGTTAGACCCCATGCAATCATGATCGCAGGCACTGTACGATGTATTCTCGGTCAGCACCCGTAGCTGAGCGGAAAGAATTGTCACCGTACACCATCGGGATGGTCTAACAAGTTTCATAAGAATATTCCTGTAAACGTGGTTTAATTCATGTATCGGGTGCGTATTACTTAAGATAACTCACGATGGGACTTGCGCAAGACAATACGGAACCTACACAAGTTCTGGTTGCATTTGGCCATGGGAAAATCAAATATGCGTACGAAGAAGATCGCGGCTACAGTATTATATCGAAGCCTGACAAGGTTCAGGTCAGTCTTCATGCCTGCAATCTCGGCGTTGCCTAAAAAACTGGGATTAGCGATATGGGCTTATTCAGAGCGTATAGTGATACTTGCCGATATTGGCGCGGTCTCTGGGGGCAGAAAATCAGTTGATGGAAAGTGGCCAGAGAGTAATCTGATCATAACTCACAAGAAAGAGAGGAGGTACAGTCCCGAGACGAGTGGTAGAATATGCAGATCCAGTTTCCTTAGCACCCTAGCATGGTTCTCAATGCTAACATCCCTGGCCTCCTTGTTGTGAATGGTAACTATCTCGGCACCAACCTTTAGATCGTCTGAAGGTGAGTGGGTCATAGTATGAGGCTTGAGCACGTCGAAGCGTCGAAGCGCGGGCGCCGGGCGAGATGAGATTCTAATACAACCCTGGCCAAGTATCTTGTATATATTTAAGTTTCGCGACTTCTTGAAACAGGGTCACGCCGCTTCGGAAGGAATAGCCAATGCGTTTAAAGAACACCACAAACTCGGCGGCATAGGCACATGAGAATCCGTTTTCCATCTTTGAGCGCATTCTGTGAGCATCGAGTAGAGCAAATAAGCGTCACCAGTTTCAGAGGGAGCTTTCTGAAACACGGGAGATATAGTAGATACAGAATGGAAAGATTTTGATTTAGAGGAGGCTGGTGAAGAGCTGGCCAGCGGCGTTGTCCGTGAAACGCGAGAAGCTTTGATACAAGAATCAATCGCACATGCCAGAGGGGTAAAGATCGACGAGGCTCACCCCCATACATTTGCGTCGGCAATCTTGTATTCCAGACCGTCTGCCGTCGAGCGCAGGTGCGCGCGGGCCGGCGATGCCACGCGGGCGAACTACTATACTTACCATTTTCGGTAGGCAGGAGAAATATCTTCAACCCGTAACTCTCCGTGGTCTGCGGTCCGCGGGTTACTTTGGGCGGACTGAGCGGACGACATTCATTCCATTTATATCCCGATACTCAGCATCATAAATCTGCCACTACCAAAACTCTCACCGATGTTCATCACTGAGGGCAATGCCCACCAATCCGACTACTGCCCCACTAACCACGGACGATCCTCGAAGCCGAAGCTTATCAGAATATAAATCCCGACAGCAACGGCGCATATACACCCTGCGACGTAGGGAGGGCCGAATGATTATAGGTGCTGTATGGTGTTCCAGGTTAGCATCCAAAGCCGAGGCAAAAATGATCGGTACATATACTCCATCGGGATGGCCTGAAGAACTTTTTCTGTCAAGGTCGCTTAATTGTGCGTCTAGTGTATGTTAGTTCGACTCATAATGGAATTTGCGTGGAATCTAGCAAAGCGTTGGTCGCATTCGGACGCGCAAATAAAATATAGGTTCATACGTAGAAGATCGTTACTGCCGTATTATATTCAGGTCCGACCTGCAATCTTGGCATTGCCTAAAAACCACGATAAGCAATATGGGCGCATTCGGGCCTAGTGGTACTTGCCGAGACTGACGCGGTCTCTGAAGGCACGATATTAGCGGAAGGGAGATAGTCAAAATAGTTATAGTATAACTCACATGGAAGAGAGTGCTTATAACGTCGAAATGAGGGGAAGGATATGCCAATCAAGCTTCCGCAATACCTTGGCATGGTCCTGGATGCCAAGACTCTTAGCATCCCCAGCCTCTTTGTTGTCGAGGGGATCTACTTCGATAACGGCAATCTTTAGATCGTCTAAGGGTGGCTGGGATATACCGGCGCGTCAAAGTACATCAAAGCGTGAATGGGGTGGGAAGCCACGGTCCGAATAAGTGTATCATGCTTTTCAGCCTCCCGAAGTGCGTCGATCCTTGAGCGACTTCTGAGAGCATTCTAGAATGAATGAGAAAGAAAGTTGAAGTGGCCAGCTATAGATAGGGTCGTTCCCTGTGGTTCATGAAACACGAGGAGCGTTAACTAACCTAGGCGCGTTGACTTGGAGGCATAGAGCAACAATCATGCGAGAAGGGAAGGATTAGAATTCGGAATACTTTTGAAGAATTGAACAGATACCCAGTCCCAGATTTGACCGAACTCGAATCTTTACCCAACTGCGTCCCGCAAGGTCGCATCACATCTAAGCCCCAACACGGGACCAATACCAATACCGTCTATCGGAAAGTGCTGTATACCAACTCAGTGAAGACGTCCGCGAGGCTGTGAACGAGCCCACAGATGTCCCGGTTGGCAGAAACACAGCAGCAGCAGATCATGTATATGTACTTTAACTTCGGACATGCTGTCGAAAACGCTTATTAAATTTCAGTGTGATGCACAATGCGAAGGTCAAGTGACAGATACCTTGCGAAAGAAATTGACCATATCCGGACAAAAGGCTGCGGAAGTAATGACCATGTGCCAAGCTCAGCACCACCCTCCTGGGTGGTCCCACCTGCAATGGGTCCGAAATATTAGCACGACTTGATGGGATGTTTCATGATGATAAAGTACTCCTGGACTAGTGCGGCTGGTTCTGAATGTGAAACCCGCAGCACAAGGCAGACGAGGAATCGTCGATGATCACCTGTGATGATCACTAGGTGTCAAGTTATTCTTGGGCATGCCAGCGGAATGGAGAAGAGAAGAATGTGACTAGCTATAGTTTACTATGAATCATGTAACTTAAGTGCGGCGTGAACAAACGACATACCTCAGCTCCGAGAAGAAAGTGACCTGCCAGTGAGAGAAGAAGGAATGCTGCGCTCGGTCTATAAGTAGAACTCGTCGCTAAGGTGCGTAAGCATGAATGGACGAGGAGCATAAGGTATTATGATAGATGATCGATGTCAAGTAAGTATGGACTGTCAATAAGAACGAAAGAGGAAGGATACCAACGCTGACTGCGCTGACTCTGACAGAGAAGAGATGTATTCTCGAAATGTGCATATGAACTAGCTCTTCTTCATAACACTTACAGGTATGATACGTCTTTTTTGCCGATAAAGAGGCCTTTGTACGGACTCTGTGAGTGGGAAATGAGGAGGCGAGAATTAAAATCTACGTTGCCCTCGTATGGCTCGGAAGGTCACAGTCTTATTTTGAGAGTGAACTGGCCGAGGGTAGCATTGTTCGACTGCCAGAAGATGTGAAAGGATGGGCACGAACATATTGTCCGAGCGACTTGCATGTTGCTACTTCCACTGCGACGACCCCTTGTCTCCCAATACGGCCCTGTGTCCGACGCCGACCAAGTACAGGTTTAGATAGGCCTGCGGTCATACCAGTGATGGCGTCCTACTTGATACCGACTCTACTTGACAGAACCATGCCCAGCGGCGGGTGCGCTTGCGGAAGTGTTGCGTTCTTGAAGGTTCGGGATTTGGATATGTAATAGTCCGCTTCAACATGCGTTGCATGCGCTCGGCCGCGGTGGGCGCTGTCGCAGTCAGCCTCAAACGCGCGTCGGATATGACATTGACTCACATGACCGTTACTCCAACTCCAACTCCACCGCTCACTAATTTCTTAGACTTAGCCTTCTACCCAGTGACTGCCGGCGATCAAGCAGACGACATGGTTTCTGCATTCTTGGTGAATAATGGCTTATGACGTTTGTCGTTCTCCAGCTCCAAGGCTTGTCATATTCGTGGGGCGATGATCAACCAGGAGCGCTGGGCGGCTTTGGGATCGTTGATTCTGGCGGCGGGGCGTCACGGTTATGCTCAATTTGCTCTCCTTCTTCTCATCGAGGACCTGGATTTCACTCGATGATAGTAAAGTTAAAGATCGCATTTTACGTAACTCCGCGTCTATTCAAGTTGGAATTCCGCAACGCACATCTTCAACTACTCCCCTTTTGCTCAACCAAATAACAGCACGATCCCGCGCTGTAGTATTAAATCTAGCTTTCTTTGTCCGAGATGGATCGAAGACGAGGGTCAATGCGCCCAGCTTCGTCAGAAGGTAGGTTTCTAAGCTTCTCCTGTGTGCCACTCATGTATACTTCCCGTTAAACAGAGATTGAATACTGGTCTTATGCAAGCAAATCGCTGGGAGCACTATCCAGCATTTATGCTAACCAAGCCAGCATTGAAACAATCGGACGCGCCAACCGACTGATGGCTATGTGGCCAACTGATGATTCGCTCCCGACCGAGAGCTGGGAAACGCTCAAGACTAACTATACACGGTTGTCTACTGCGTTGAAAGAGGTACGCCGTAATTGCGATGAAGAAATAGAGTAAGACTTTCCGAATACCATCAAGCGGTAAATGTGATTCATGTCAATGATAGGGCGTTCAATGACGCTATTGAACGAGTCAATGTTCTGATGGGGCTTCGAAGGGCGTCCGAAACATTGCCGCAAGGTTCTCTTATATTCTCGATCAACCCCTCCAGTTTTTTGACAGCATTCCGTGATAGAGAAGCGCAATAAACGCCCACGGCCTCCTTCGCCTTCGCCTACTTCTACTTCCATGACTCCTCCAGTCACTGGAGCACAGCGTTCCATGACGACAGCTCCTATACGGGGATCCACTGCCCCCTCACCCGCGATTTCATTCTCTCGAGAACCAAAGGCGCGGAGAGAGGCATTATCAAAGCAGCTCCCTTTACATGAAGGGCGTAGAGTCGCCTTTCATCCCCCCCCTGGAAAGACTGCAGATGGAAGTATTGTCGACGTGGACGAGAATACGTGGATTTTGGCTGTCATCACCAAATGCATTAACCAGGATAAGAATCGGTGAGTCGTTTTTCGTATTCGAGGCAGTGGATCGAACACTTTGCAGTTATGAGGTCCAGGATGCGGAGCCACAAGAAGACGGCCAGCCCGGGCAGTGTTACAACACAACACTTCGAGCTATTATTCCTCTACCTGACCCCACTGCCCCACTGAGCAATGCGGCACATCCAAATGCTTATCAAGAATTCCCAACCGGTTCAACTGTACTAGCATTGTATCCTGATACCAGCTGTTTCTACCGCGCTGAGGTGATAGCATCACCAAAGGAGCCTCTTGTTCGTGTGAGTAGCGATGATAGGAACCTGGAAGCAGATGCTCAAGAATCGTTCTGATACAGGGAAGCGCCCAAAAGCGATTTTACATGCTGAAATTTGAGGATGACGATGATCAGGTACATTCCGTGTTGGCGGAATTGGTTGTCGAATGGCCTGGTACATGATCGTTTGTAGACGATCTTTACAGTAACTCCTGACTGTGTACTACTCATTGCAATAGGCGAGTAGACGTTGGAACCCCGGCTGTCAGTGGGACCCCAGACCCTGTTCGTCGGATTTCCAGAAAAATCTCGAGCGTTCAACATGCCGGGAGAAGACGTCATGCGGCAGGCAGCCTCAATGATCCCCTATAAAAGCGGGATAAACTTTGTGGACTGAACAACATCAAACTTAACCATGTCCATCAGTAGAGTCCTCCAAGAGTTCCGACCCCTGTTCCGCATGCTCGAAGAACCACTGACCAGGACACCCGCTGCCTACCAAGGCTTTCCGCACCGCCCCTTCTTTGCTGACCCCTTCTTCACCTCTCCGACCACTTTCCACCCTGCTCTGGACCTGAAAGAAGAAGGGGATAAGTACGTAGTCGAGGCGGAATTGCCTGGGGTCAAAAAGGAGAATGTTGACATCACCGTTGGTGATGGAGGCCGTAGCGTCACTATCCAGGGTAGAACATTCAGTCATCAGCAAGCTGCATCTCCGGCATCCACTAGCGAGACGGAAGCTGGCACGTCGCAGACTGAAGGTCCGCATATTTAGTATGCGTATGATATCTGCTTTGCTAATGGTGAATGCAGGTGCAGATGCAGTTGTAAGCTCGGAGACGCCATCCAACCAGTTGACGTCAGAGCGTCTCTACTCCGGAACCTCATCCTTCATGAGGACTGTGTGGCTTCCTCGCCCAATTGACAGTTCGAAAATCACAGCTAAATTGACTGATGGGATCCTCACCTTGAAAGCTCCGAAAATGGAGGACAAGGAGAGCATCAAGATTAATGTCGATTGATAGAGCAGAATCGATAGTTCACTTGGTGTTCAAGGGATAATCTGGCTATTTTCTGTATGTCTACATTGTAACTCCATTCATCCTGTGCTTGCTGCAATTGTTTCAATCGAGCAGTTAGAATTTTCGAAATCTGAAGCAAAAGTTTGATTAGAATGAGACTTTGTGCCCACTCTCGAAGTTGTGATGGTCATCACGTATCACAATGCGGCATCACCCGAAGTTGACATAGCCCTATACTCCAGTCAACAAGTGCCGTAAATTACTACATGATCAACAATCACTTTCGACACGGAGGGCCTACTACTGCAGGCCAGTAAGTATTGATATTGCAGTCGTCCTATTCTCTGACCAAACCCTCGCAGAAGATGTCAAGCCAAGTTACTACTACTAGCTGACCCTTGACGACTTCCAGGCACATGGCACCTCCGCAAAATTACGCCGCATCACGGTTTATTTAAATGTGAACTGGCTAATGGAGTCGCAAAAACATCCCGGCGGCCCGAAGTGCTTTTGGTGTCAGTGTCATCACATTCTATTCTATTATGCTCCGGAGCTGCACTGCCTGTCCACCTGGCGTAAACGGGATTCGGCAACTTATTGTGGGCCGCAGTGCTATCTCGGCTCCGACCTGTGGACTAGTATAAAACTACCAAGACGTCTCTGGCTCAAACATACTCCAAAAGTATACCCCTTCCTGCAGTACGAAATGGCTAGCGTAAAGGAAATCGACCTCGATGTCGAGTTGACGAATGGCAATTACGAGACAAAGTTATCCGTCATCCATCGCGCGGATGATGCTCTATTGAGAAAACTTGGCTACAAGAGCGAGTTCAAGAGAGAATTTTCAGTATGTCCACCGTGACGACGCGGTCAAGTACTGCCTGATGGTGACATGAATCAACGCGCCTTTATAGCTCTTCGAGACGATATCATTTTCGCTCGTCATCTTGTCCGTCTCAGGTGGCATCATTAGCGGATACTCTTTTCCTCTCCAAGCAGGTGAGTGATGGGTCCTGCACTTGTGCTCGCCCTAACACGAATTGCGTTAGGCGGACACTTCGCCATGGTGTGGGGCTGGTTTATCCCTTGCATCTTCATCTCATGCGTTGCGGCTTCCATGGCAGAACTCGCGTCGTCCATGCCGTGTGTTTCTCTTCCTTCAAAATCATCCGTCTGAGTCTGACTTTCCCGAAAAAAGGACGAGTGCAGGGCTCTATTACTTTGCTGCCAAGATGGCATCTGAAGAGCAGTCCGCACTTGCTTCCTGGATTACTGGATGGTCCAATATCACTGGCCAGGTGACTCTGATTTGCTCGATAAACTATGCGTGGTCGGTGTTGTTTCCCGTTTACTTGGTTGCATCGCTGACAGTATTCTTAGCACCGAACAAATCGCGACTGGCATCGCCATGGTTACTGATGGTGCAGTCGTTTTAGGCTCGGGGGCGATGTTTGGGATCCTATTGGCAATACATGTAACCCAAGCTATTCTTTGCTCCTCCGGCACAGCCACACTGGCACGGATGACCCTGCCAGTACTCGTCCTCGTACGTAAGTGGAAGTCTTGTTGATCAAGTTCGTGCAGTGACCATGTGCAGTGGCGACGACGATCGGCGCTATCGTTTCACTTCTGGTTTGCTCCAGGGGCATCGTTTCTCCCGTGGACGCGTTTACTAAATTCGAGAATAATACCGGTTGGTCAAACAGTGAGTCTTGCTTGACCGGTGTGTGTGCGTACTGACCGAGGATAGATGGCTGGGCGTTTATCCTATCATTTACCCAGCCGATGTGGTCCATGACAGGATGTGGGTTGATGATTGCCTCCTGCATTTATACCTGGCTTACCGGCTATTCTCCCAAGACGATTCCGCGGTACATATCGCAGAAGAAACGTCGAATGCGGCTTGGGCAGCTCCCATCGCGATCATGATTGCAGTACTGGGAAGCGAAATCCTCGGCTGGTTGATGTACATCGCGATATCTTTCGCCACTGCGTCGGTCTCAGGGACTTTGCAGTCAAAACTTGTACTGCCCATTGGGGACGTTTTGCTGAATGTCCTGGGTAGGAAAGGTACATTTGTTCTATGGTGGTCGATAGTTGTGCTTCAGGTTTGTCGCTTTCTCAATCAGCAATGTAGATATCTGAGGGTATCCAGTACCTTTGTGGATGTTCCCAAGTCGTCGATGCCTCTAGAGTTACCTTTGCCTTTTCTAGGGACAATGCACTCCCTGGCTCACGCTGGTGGAAACAAGTCAACCCTCGTACCTACATTCCTCTGAATGCGGTCTGGATCGTCGTCTTCCTGTCTGCAATATGCGGAACGCTCTCCTTCTCAGCGGCCGGATTCGACTCGCTCGCAGCGTACGCCGCATTGAACATCTCTTGTCGTTACTCATCTAACTTTTATCTTGCCCAAAGTGCCTCCGTGATCGGGTTTTACATTTCCTATGCCACCCCGATTTACTTCCGCATAACGTCCGGACACGACAAATTCCAACCTGGACCCTTTCATCTGGGACGATGGTCTAGATGGATTGGGGCGGTGGGTGTCATATGGGTTACTTTCATGGTGGTTATGATGCTGTTTCCCTGGACACAAACACCCGGCCCACAGACAATGAGTGAGTCTGAAATTCCGTTATTTGGTATCGTGAGGTCTCAATGAGATAAAACACTACAATAGACTATTCTGTGGTGATCGTCTTGTTCATTTTCCTCTTCTCATCCGGTTCCTGGATTTTCTCGGCTCGGCATTGGTTCACCGGACCCGTACCCAACGTAGATGTCAATGCTGAAAGTGAGGAAAAGTGAGGTTGTCACTGGAAATACGACGAACAATGTTCGGGTCCTAGCCGGGGCTCCATGTCTACTCGCCCTACCTTATCAATATGCAACGAGTAGTACTCAGTCAACTGTAAAGATCGTCCACAAACGGTTACGACAACCAAACCTGCCAACATGGAATCATTGTATTTGTTCATAGTCATCCTCAGATTTCAGCGTGTAAAATCGCTTTTGGGTCCCCTGTATCAGGACCACTCTTGAGCCCATCCGCTTTCAGGTACCTATCACCACTACTCACACGAACAGGTGCTGTAACCTCGGCGCGGTAAGTACTTCGATCTGCAATCTTTCCAGGGGGCGGATCTGCGCCCTTCTTGTAAAGGGAGCTACTTTGCACTCTGCACCTTTGGAGCAGTAGAAGTAGGAGGCGGTCACCATGATCTCAATCAGTTGTCGACCACGAAGGCGCAAAGTCGGCTCTCATCATCCATCATTATTACGTACATCCAGTTTACTATGACAAGGATGCCCCAACGAAAGTAGGAGCGACACAGACACCATCCTTGGTGCGGATTCTATGGACACCTTTGGTCACAGGATTGATCCAAGCAGCCTCCTTGGTATCTAGAGTTGTGAAACCTTGATGTGCGGAGATACCGATGAAAAAATGTTCAGGCAACAAGCTCAGCAAGACCCATACCTGGTTGGATAGTCTCAAAGATTTTTTTCTTGGGGTTCAATTGAGATATTGGTTGGGCATCTGATAGCATTTTAGAACGAATAGATGCGCAAAAGGATCGATGAACGTACTTTCATATTCTGGTCCTTCGAAGTATACGCGCTCGCCGGGTTTAGAGCCAGGGGGAGGCTGAATCAACTCCACACCTCCATCCTTCCCGTCTTTTGACGTTGCCTGTTATAACAGTGTCAGCTTTGGGACACGTCAATCAAGAAAATACGCACGGCAAGAACCATGGCGAAGCTTTTCACGCCACGCATACTCGCCGGCTTGAGATTGCACTAAGTGGGGTCGAGTTAGCTCTCAGTCAAAAGTCAATCATTTCAGAGAAGAACATTGACGCACAATCGCAACGAGGTACCTGTCGCGCATCTCTTCTATGGGGATGAAATTAACGAGTCCGGATACCACCGTGCGAGGGCCCGTTTCCTCGCCAAGATCTATTTGCTGTAAATACCAATTCAGACATTGAAAAACGGCCTGTGATTCGAGACTGACCTCGACGTAGAGACTGTCTGCATCAGGATGCTTCTTCACTGATAAACGACTGTCAGCGTGAGCGACGTGTCTGCGGACATCATACATACCATCAATAATGTGGCCGACTCGCAAGTCTATCATGGATGGTACAGGTTCTCCAGCATCTTCAGCAGCGGCTTTTCCACCACCAGCTCCTTCCTTGTTCTTCTTGCCTCCATCCTCGGATGATGCCACATCCTTCTTTTCTTTTTTGACCTTTTTTTCTTTGGGAGGCTCAGTAGCAACTTCCTTTGCGTCGCTTGCCACTGCAGCTTTCGCTCCTTCCGGTTGATCGCCGACAGTCTTGGGCGCCTTTTCTTTCTTCTTTGATGGCTCTTGCTTTCTCTCGACCTTGGGAGCTGATTCAAAGTCAAAAGGCACAGTGGAGAACACAGGCGACAACGCCTGTGCCGCGGCTCTCACGGACGGAAGCGTCTGAATGTGGTCAAAATAGCGCGTGATCGCGGGTGTCCCGTAATACTGAGCGGGCTGCAGCTGCGACTTGGACCAGAGTCAGACAGAAGCGTCGAACAGTATCGAAACATACATGACATACCAGCGTCGGGTGAAGGGCGCCATACAGCGCGACGTCAGCGGCCGTGAGGTAGTTGTTGACAAGGTATGTCCGAGGGACCAAGAGGGATTCCAAGTCCTTGG
>JBBPNU010000418.1:0-17603 GCA_038091055.1 Leccinum angustisporum
CTCACGACCCCTTCGACTACGGCGAGCACAATGACAACAACAACATGCAAGATGACTGGTGGCCTCGCACCTGCACGATCAGAGTCCGGCGCCGTCGCCTGTCAGTGCGATTGCGACAAGTGGGGACCACCGAGGACCGGAGGCGGTGCGTGGCATCAACATATGGCTGAGAAGGAGCGTGGTGAGCAGACGCCCGGGTCACCCGCTACTACCAACGCTACGCTGCCTGCGTCTGAAAGGAGGGCAGACTTATGGGTGGACAGGGTCGAGAATTCTTCTTTTCTTTTCATTGCACCGTACGGTCATGTCTACGCTTGTTCATTTCTTCTTTTTCCCCTCAGCCTACCGGGCCTACCCCCTTTGTCTTTCCCCAAAAAATACTATGGCTTCAGTGCCAGTGTATCCATCAAGGTTGTAGCCTCACACTGTACTTATAGCATTTTCATAAGTACTTCAGTGTGTTATTAGTGACGCATGACTTTTACAGGTATGGGTGCCTTATTGATTGATCTTGGTGAGGATGACCCTACATCTGAACCCTTGATCCTAACAAGTTTATGTTTGACTCTACCTGACACACTGTTGCTTCCACTTTCCAATTTTGATTGTAATCTTTTTGCTGGTGTCTATGCTTCCTCTGGACATGTAGATTCAGATGGAATATTTATGCTTACTGTAGACAAGATGTTGTGATATAAACACAATTTTTTTGCTCCACATCTGCATACAAAATTTCATTCATAAACCAACATGCAGATGCAACATGACTGAGTACATCTCTAGATTCTTGGACATTTTAAGTATTCTTCTTTGCTCTTTGTCATCTATTGATTTTCTTAAAACAACTTGATATTGTAACTTCCATACCAGATTCTTAGAAAGTGAGTTCATTACATTTCTGAGAATAGAGGATTATTGAATGAAAAACTCAAAGATATGCTCAACATACTCAGCTGGTTCTGAAGAATAACATTCAGAATCATCTCTACCTTCTCTTTTTTGGATACTTTGCCATACTGATCAAAAATTCCCTTCATAGCTGATTTCACCTTCTTGGGTGTGTCTGATGCCTTGTACTTTTGAGCAGCAGAAAGAAGTGGCTGAGGATCTTTTTGATGGAAAAGATAGAAAGAATGTTCCAGAATGAGTAGTGTATCTACAAAGCAATAAAATAATACATTGAGTATTATTTTGTCTTTCAAAAAGAAACTTGGAAGAGAAAAAGAAATATACCAATAGTAGTCAGAAGGATTAGCTGCCATGTGCCCAGATTTCTCTATGATTGTCACTGTTATTCTAATACAAAATAAAATGAATGAGGAACCCACAATATTTGTAGGCCTCAGAATGGAAGACCATGAGATATCAAGATTGGACTGAACAATAAAATGTTTTGATGGAAGGAAGATGTAATTGATTTACATACTGCTTGATTGTGGATAATCTGACAATAACAAATTGAATCACAATGTATAAACACAATCAGAACATCATGAAAATAAATTCACCATCTATAAATAAAAATGAAATGGTCAATTTATTATTAGTAAAACAAACACTTACAGGCTACAGTTCAGATAAAATAATGTTATTTGATCAAAATTTTATCACAACAATAGTGGAGAACTTACATCCTGCAAGTAATCAAAACAATTTTTGAACACAACATAAAATCAATATAATGATGATGTTGAAAATAATATATAACAACTTACAGCCTAGACATGGTCAAATGATTTAGTAGGAAAAATATTTAATACTTAAATTAAAGCAATATAATTATGAATACATACCGTCTGTGGGGAATCCAAAGTATTTATCATAATTTATCATGAGTATAACAATACTCACCATATTGAATAATATACCTCCTATTCCAATGGAAAAATCAACAGGTGTAACTATGCCAGTAAAAACATAACTCACAGTCTTAATCCATAAAATACAATAAGATAAATATCAGAAATGACATCATTATTTCAAAGAACACAAAGCTCACCAGCTAAATAAACCAGAATAAAAGAAGGTTGAAAATGAGCATTCATAATGGTGATGAATTAATAATATGATATAGAACATACCCTCTAAAAATAATCAGGAATGAGCAAAGGAATAAACATATTAAGTGAGTATGAAAAAAAAAAAAATCAGATGATCTATGACTCACATTCTTTTGTTTCAAAATAGAACAACCAGATGGTATGCATCACAATTACTACTGTGTAAACAATTACATGATGAGAAACTCACAAACTATGGATAATAGAGCAAATTAATGAATGAATGGAAATAATATAATTAGCATCACACTCTCTTGATATTCCAAAATGCACAACTCACATCCTGTGGTTTTCATAGCAGAATAGAAGAATGAATGGACATTGGATCATTAGCATCACCACTGTCTAGCACATTCCACAATGCACAGCTCACTCGCTGTCATTTCCAGAGCAGAATGGAGAATTAATGGACATGGCATCATCACTCTCTGGCACATTCCACAATCCATCACTCACGATCTGTCATTTCCAAAGAAGAATGGAAAATGAATCAGCATCATCATTTTCTAGTGCATTCCACAATACACAACTCACTTGCTGTCATTTCCAGAAAAGAATGAGAATGCATGGACATGGCATCATCAGCATCATCACTCTCTGGCACATTCCATAATGCACAACTCACATCCTGTCATTTCAGAGAAAAATGGAGAATGAATGGACATGGCATCATCATCATCATCACTCTCTGGTACATTCCACAATGGACAACTCACGTCCTGTCATTTCCAGAGTGAAATAGAGAATGAATGGATGTGGCATTATCAGCATCACCACCCTCTGGCACAGTCCACAATGCACAACTCACTGCCTGTCATTTAGAGAGCAGAATGGAGAATGGATGGATGTGGCATCTTCAGCATCACCACTGTCTGGTGCATTCCACAATGCACAACTCACCCCCTGTCATTTAGAGAAAATGAATGGAGAATGAATGGACATGGCATCATCAACATCTCTACTGTCTGGTACATTCTACAATGCATAACTTACAAACTGTGATTTCAAGAGCAGAATGGAGAATGAATGGACATAGCATTATCAGCATCACCACTGTGTGGCACATTCCACAATGAACAACTCACTCCCTGTAATTTTCAGAGCATAATGGAGAATGAATAGACATGAGATCATTAATATGACCACTGTGTGGCACATTCTACAATGCACAACTCACCCACTGTCATTTCCAGAGCAGAATGGTGAATGAATGAATGTGGCATCATCAGCATCACCACCCTCCAGCATATTCCACAATGCACAACTCACTGCCTGTCATTTAGAGAGGAGAATGGAGAATGAATGGACATAACATCATCAGCATCACCACTGTCTGGTACATTCCACACTGCACAACTTACAAGCTATCATTGCCACAAAGAATGGAGAATGAATGGACATGGCATCATCAGCATTACCACTGTTTGGTGCATTCTACAATGCACAACCCACTCCCTGTCATTTCCATAGAAAAATAGAGAATGAATGGACATGACATCATCAGCATTACCACTCTCTGTTGCATACCACAATGCACAACTCACTCCCTGTCATTTCCAGAGAAGAATGGAGAATGAATGAACATGGAATCATCAGCATCACCACTTTATCACACATTCCACAATGCACAACTCACTGCCTGTTATTCAGAGAAAAGGATGGAGAATGAATGAATGGACACAGCATCATCAACACCACCACTCTCTAGCAAATTCCATAATGCACAACTCACATCCTGTGATTTTCACAGCAGAATAGAGAATGAATGGACATGGCATCATTAGCATCAACACTGTCTGGCACAATGCACAATGCACCACTCACTTCCTGTAATTTCCAGAGCAGAATGGGAAATGAATGGACATGGCATCATTAGCATTACCACTCTTCTGGCATATTCCACAATGTACAACTCACCCACTGTCATTTCAAGAGCAGAATGGAGAATGAATGGACATGGCATATCAGTATCTCTAATGTCTGGCACATTATACAATGCACAACTCACAAACTGTCATTTCCAGAGTAGAATGGAAAGTGAATGGAGATCGCATCATCAGCATCACTACTACAATGCACAACTCACAAACTGTCATTTCCAGATCATAATAGAGAATGAATGAACATGGTATGATTTAGTATTACCAATTTCTGGCAGAATTCCATAATGGACAACTCACTTGCTGTCATTTCCATAGAAGAATAGAGAATGGATGGACATGGCATCATCAGCATCACCACTCTCTGTTGCATTCAACAATGCACAACTCACATCCTGTGATTTTCAGAACAGAATGGAGAATAAATGGATATGGCATCATTAGATCACCATTGTCTGGCACATTCCATAATGCACAACTCACTCCCTGTCATTTCCAGAGCATAATGGAGAATGAATGGACATGCATGATCAGCATCACCACTCTCTGACACATTTTACAACATACAACTCACCCACTATTATTTCAAGAGCAGAATGGAGAATGAATGGACATGAAATTATCAGCATCACCACTGTGTGGCACATTCTGCAATGCACAACTCACTCCCTGTCATTTCCACAGCATAATTGAGAATGAATGAACATGACATCATTAGATCATCACTCTCTGGCATATTCCATAATGCACAACTCACATCCTGTGATTTTCAGAGTGAAATAGAGAATGAATAGACATGGAATTATCAGCATCACCACTGTGTGGCACATCCCCAATGCACAACTTACTCCCTGTCATTTCCAGAGTATAATCAAGAATGAATGGACATAGCATCATTACCATTACCATTGCCTGGCACATTCCCCAATGCACAACTCACATCCTGTGATTTTCAAAGCAGAATGGAGATTGAATGGTATGGCATTATCAGCATCACCACTCTCTGACACATTCCACAATGTACAGCTCACATCCTATCATTTCCAAGCCAAATGGAGAATGAATGGATATGGCATCATCAGCATCACCACTCTCTGGCACATTACACAATGCACAACTCACTTGCTGTGTATGGACATGACATCATGAGCATCACCACTCTCTGGTACATTCCACAATGCAACTCACAGCCTGTGATTTCCAGAGCAGAATGGAGAAAGAATGGATATGACATCATATCAGGAACACTACTATCTCACACACTCCACAATGCACAACTCACAAACTGTTATTTCAGCAGCAAGAAGTGATATCACTCAAATCAAATCTTACTCATCTGCTGGATTGACAACTCACATGCTGTAATTCCTCAGTTGGATGAAAACAATCAGCACATTCTTAAATTTTATATATGAGCTAATTAACAAAGTATCTCACCCAAAAGTGTGGAAACCATCTTGCTAGTTTCCTGACATCTATGATGTCAATGCTGTGTACAGGAAGCGCAGATTGATGCATAAAGTCTATGACAGATATGACACTTTGTGCATTATAGCATTAGCCTTTGAAGAATATTCAATATTCAATGCTCACTCTTGAACTGCATATTTCATACACAGGGCTATGTTTCTTTCTTGGGCAGTAACAAATAGCATTTGCAATGCCTCCTCATTCAAAGCTCCTGCTGTATTTTCAAGCAGTTTGTCACATCCCTCGTTTGAATTATGCATCCCTTGCACCCATGCAAATTCTGTCAGCTCAATCATGTTATTGGAAAAGAAGATAATACCTCCAATCCGAACACTAAATTTTGGTGCATACTTCAGTTCAGAGAGACGACCCCATACATTGGCATTGTTGAAAATTCCATCAATGAGCTCATGTGCCTTTGCTACCTTCTCCTCTTTTGGTAGCTTTTGACCATCATTAGATATTTTGCTCATGGCTACAGCCAATAATGCATCAAACTTGGTGAACAACACAATAACAGGCACTGGGCAAGTTGTGAGCTTTAAAAATCTTTTCCAAAAAAGAACACACCATTTTTGGTATCACACTCGTTAAAAAACATTTCCTCAGAGCGCTGAATTGCCCGATCCAATTTATCCATTGGGATACAGTACCTGTGCCGAGTCACATCTAGTCAATGATTACTTCCCATTCATTCAAGTTGTTACCAGATGGCATGAATCCGTTTCTTGAGAGATGTCGTGTTTGCACGATCCGCGACGAACTCCTTCAGTTGTTGGAATTCTTTCACGGAACCAGCCTCGAAGCCCCGGGAGTCATGGAAGACAAATTTGTCGTTGCTCCGAAAGATCAATTCGTTATCAATTGCGTGCATGCCGCGCTAGCGTGCATTGATGAATTATGCCCGTCACGTCCGAGTCCAATATGCGATGATGCTTACCCCCGTGGATCCCTCGACCTGTGTCAGCTCGATCTACTCGTACGGTTTGGTAAGCGATCCGTCATCCATATGTATGAAACCAGGTGCGCACCTTGTGGCCTTCCCCGTCGAAGACCTCCGGGTTTTCGGTGGTGTTACAGATCGCACGGAGAATGGTCGTCTTGCCAGCGTTCGCCCGCCCAATGATAAGAATCCTGAAACGGCCAAACTTCTCTCGGATGTTTTCAAAACCGCCTGTCTGGTTTGACTGCATATTGATTTCAAGCCTGAGTATGAGCTTATTGGTGAAGAAACTGTGGAACGTGAGGGCGAGGGAGGAAGTGGTGGAAGTGGAAGAAGTGTACTGCGTCGACTCGGATCGATCCATTTACTTCCGACATCCGCTTCCGGCAGGTCCAGTGGCAGTGACTTGGAGTGGTTCAGGCCCGGAGGGTTTGTACGCTGTTTTTGACTTGATCCACACAGTGCCAGCCTTTGGTCGTTCCCGTTGAACTAGTCCGAGTCGGAACTCAGCTTGTACAAGGCGCAAGATTTCACGAAGCGGGAGCGGGAACGGACTGGAATTTAGCCCGACAGAGCCGTTTCAAAGGACATTCGTGTGAAATAACAAGAATCGTGTCTGTTTTTTTTGTTCGTAATTATAACTGTTCGCTGCATATTCGAGGGGAAGCGGTCGCGTGCCTAGATCTCGGGTCGATCTCAACCCACAGGGAAGTTTGAGTTGGGCGATAAAATTGGAGTGTGAAGATGTAGGTTCAATGAGCAGCGAAAGGAGACTGAGTGGCACTTCACCACAACCTCACGATGCTTACCGCAAGAGTCACACGTCAGACGCCATCGCGAACAATAATGCAAGTAATAGACACAATTCAATTCTCTTCGACTTCTTCTCTTTAACCCTACATGCTCGATCAAAAAGAATTTGAACAAAAAGGATACAGCATGGAGAGCAAGAGGGAAAAAAAGGTCCAGTGGGCATAGGTACATAGAGTGGATGACGACAAAAAAGAGAGATGATAGCATGATAAGATACGTTTACACACGGAAGGGCCTCACCGCCGGCGTCGGACGCCCTTTGGGTCTCGGTCGATTTAGGCGCAAACCGTCTGCAGAGCTGGACCAATTCATTAGTTCATGCCATTGCCGAAGCGAGAAAATCCTCACGTTGCGATGGTCCCTTGTGAGACGTTCACTGAAGGCGGGGCTCTGATGCTCGCGTTGTTCTCCTTATTCTCTACATTGGTTCGACCGGTGCTCTTCTTCGTCCATCCCGCCGTTGTACGTCGTGCTACTGATCCAAGACGAGGCCGGGGTGGCAATCCGAAAACACGCTCAGGCTTGTCAGGAGATACGACGCACTTCTTGGCATCCGCAGACATTGTCGACGATATGTTGGGATTGATCGTGATCTGCTGCAGTGGGTTGGAGAGCGACGAGGTGTGACGAGGTACGTCATCCTCATTGGATGTGATAAGAGACGCAGTCACCGCGGCCCGCAAATGTTCCGTGCTGGGAGAAGACGTGAACGAAGTCTTGACGGTTCGAGGGTATGGTGAGGGCCGACTGTTGACACGCGATCGCGCCCGCCGAAGTCGAAGTTCAGATGGAAGAGGACCGTAGTTCTGCACCGAATGCTCTAGCATCGTTTGCATTCCAGACCTATGATGCGGAGGTTCGAAAGCTAGCGGAGTGATCGTTGTCAAGGTCAGAGAAAGAATAACGAGTGGATGGCTCACATTGAAGAGCAAAAACAGAAAAGGGGGTATCCAGCCACGTACGCTTACTTTCCGTAACCGTGTTCTCCGCCTCATCCCGGAGAGCGTAGTATCTTCGGAGCGCGGTGATCCCTTGCTCGTCATCCCACAGAGAGAACGAATCCACCGACGACGTCTCGGGATCTACGACATACACTTGAAGCGGATCCATCAGTTTCGTCGCAACAGGCGTATTAGAAGCTGAGCCTGGGACCGAGTCTGCGGGAGCAGCAGAACTCGTAGGCGGGAGCGTCGACGTGAATTCCTCTTGGATCGTCTCGTAAATGGAAGTGCGTGATGCACGAGCTTGGGATATACGGTGATGATGACCGTGACCGCGACCGTAAGGACGAGCACGTTCAAAGGAAGCGTTGGGAGACGCGTGCGAAGTGCTCGAAAGCAGAGCATTAAGTGATGAGAGATCAATGCTGGACAACGATCCCTCGGAAATGGAAGAGTAACCATCCGAAATGGAAAGCGGGGGAGTGTCTGCCCCTGATGTCGACGTGCATGTGCTTGACCGAGAGCGATTTACGGGGCTGGGTCGGGTGAAAACAGGCATCCGGACTATAATATACAATAAGTACCGTATGACACGCGTCTCACGGGACTTACATGATGCCGAGAGTTCCTCGCCGTCTCCCACCAACACCGTGTTCTCGAGGCCCTCGCGCTCGAGAAGACCATGCCTTGAGCGAATCATGCGCTCGTCATCAAATTGGACAGAGTTCGTGGTAGAGGCGATTGACGGCTTCGTCTCAATTACGCGCGAAAGTTTGGGAGACCCGTGATCCTCCGGGTGAGCGTTCTTGATACGGCTGAAGACCGTCTCCGGGGGGTTGGCAAAGATGTTCTTGCGCCGCTCTGCTTCGAGCTGGATGCACGGCGAAGAACCGATCATGGACGTCACGGAACGTCGCCGTACATGACCACCGCCCAGCATCTGATGGTGCGTCAGACGAGCAGACAAACAAAAAGATGGCAACTTACACTGATCATTGTATCATCTTCCTTGGGCGGGCTGTGCACGCTCGGGATGCTCAAACTCGAGATCGGGCGATAGCGAGGAAGCTTCGCTGCATCACCCGAGTCTTGTTCAAAGAACGTCGAGTCGGTCGAGCCCGTCGAGCAAACAGAGGTCCGATTACCAATCTTCTCGAACAGCGAGTCGGTGTTCTGAGATTCGTACGGAGCATCCAAGATGGAATCGTACGACATCCGCTTGTCGTACTCCTTCGAGTGGACTCGTTCTTCGGATATGCTGCCAGAAAGGCTAGGGCCAGGCGAGGCGGAGATGGATGCCAAGGGTGCGGTACGCTCCAGAGCAGAGTCGAGCATCTTGTCCCCAAGATCAGGTCGACAGATGTTGGTTGTCGAGAGATCGCTGAGCAATGATTCAGCGGAAATGTTTCGGCACTGGTGAGCCCAGGAGAAGCGTCGACAATTGGCGTATGACTGTGCAATGCTGTTGATACTCGTGTTCGAATCGCGGCGACGGTTATAAGTAGAGTTGCGGTTGAAGAGACTAACAGGAGGACCGATGGACATCCCAGACTCGGGTCTACGGGAGCTGCGACTGTAGGGATGGACAACAGAGCTGCGGAAGTAGAAGCTCGAAGCGTCACTATCAACTCTACGACGATGTGGTTGCCTGCGGAGGAAAGCGAAGGTATCGTCAACGGTGGTCGACATGGTGGACGAGAAATCGTCCGATGAAGGCCTCTCGCGTAAGCTTGGCAAGGGTAGCGAGCCGTAGTCAAAGGGATCCGCTGAACCGCCGTGTAGAACGTTCCCATATGATGATACCGAAGCGATACTGTAGATCGATGCATGTTTCCGACGGCGCCTATCGGACTTGGGGCCAGGCGGGAGATAAAACCCAGGACGACCATCACTGAACTCGAACCCTCGTCGCACCTCTGCGAACGAATCAAACCCTGCAAAGCTCAGCCCAGAATTGTTACGACGATGGCCTGTGCTAAGATAGGAATTCCGAGCGGCGTCCGACATCTCACGCTTCGCGCCGGAATCCGAATCGACTCTGGGTGGAGAACCTTCAGGTGGAGGAGACTCAATAGTGATTGTCAATGCGTTTGCGAGGCTTGACTTCATCAAAGAATTCTCGTTATCTGCAAGCGACGTCATAGATAGAGATCTCGCGACTTCGGGGGGCGGAATGATGTCTGAGAGTGTGAGTGGCGAGGTGTCTTTCTTGTTTGACGACGAAGGCTTTCCACCGAATTTGAAGCCGCGATTGAGTTGTCCGTTCGATTTTTGAGTAGCAACAACTGTGGGATTTCGCGAGACGTGAGGCGCCATGATGTCGAGTAATTCCTCGTCCGATGCAGTGGTGGTATAACTATCTGATTCCGGGAGCAAGGACGACTCCGTGTTGGCGTCAATAGGGAACTCTCTCGGCGACAGTTCGGGCGAGTCATAGTCGTTCGGAAGATGGAATGAGTTTTCGCCGACCCGTGACAACTCATCCTGCAACGTATTGAGTTTGGGAACGGGAGGTAGGTCACTAAAGTCATAACGGAGGTCGACCTTTGCGGGAGTTCGGAACGCGGTCTCGAGCTGCTCGATGAAGCTGTGACGATCGGATGCACCAGATTCGTGGAGTCTTTGCAACTCGCCAGTGAAATCGAATGACTTTTTGGTGTCGTCTTCTGACAATGTCCCAGCCTCCTCGATGTCAACCTGGTGGTCGTCATCGCTCACAGTTGCTCGGAAGATGGGAATTTCGGCCAACGAGCCCTTTCGAGACAGAGTGTCCAGCATGGGTAGAGGCATGTCCGGCGGCAAGCCTGGAGAAGGCGGTTTAAACGAAAGGGTATCATCTCCTTCTTGATCCGAATTCGACAAGATGACCTGCAACTCGTCGGGGATATCAGAATCCGGATCGCTGCCATCGTCTTGCTCGGTAATGCTGCCTACGGAATAGCCCATGGTACCGGCTAGTCCGAGATTGCGACGAACCTCGGGCGAGATAGGCAGGTTGTCACCGCCAAGCGTCGCCCGAGGAGCCAGGGCAGACTTCTTGCGGGATGGACCCTGAGCCTTCTTCTTGAAGACCGGCGAGGTAGCGAAACTGCTTCGAGACTCAGACTTGGAATGACCCGAGCCAAACGTCAGCGTCGACGGGGGACGATCGCTCATGCCGATCACGAAGGGCGAGATACTCGACGAGGTGCCTGCAACTGTCTTTGATATGGGGAGACGAGTGGTCGCAGGGCGAAGCGCTTTAAAGACGGGCGATGGTTCTACAGCTGGCGCGGGAGTGTGCGTTCGCCTATGGGTTCGGACAGTCGCCATGTTATCCTGAGCTTTGACCCTAATTGTACTGGGAGAAGGCTTCGAGGGGGAGATACTTGCGTTAAGCGTGGACCATGGGGCGATGTGTTGTCCGAGATGCACACCCGTGCTCCTCGAGCACGATTGAGCATAAGGCCGGAGAGAAGCGAAGGACTTATTTTTGCCTCGTAACCCCTTTGGTGGAGTATCGACCGGTACCAGTCTTTGGGACGACGAATTCGGGGAAGGCCGCAGCAAAAAGGCGGAACGCTGGGTCATTGGCGACATGTTGACACTGCCTGGAGTCGCCTCGAGATCAAGTCTGTTGATCAACTGAGCCAAGTCGTTCGTCGCGGCGTCCAACATCGATATGACCGCGTTGTCTGAGACAACCTCAATTACATTTTACAAATGTCAAGTATAAGCATAAGATCTCACCGTCATCCGATTCGTAAGTTGCTTTGGATCGACTCTGGCCAAAGGGGTATTCTGATACTGGTCGGTGCATATGCTTCACGGGTATTTCGACCGGCGGATCCCTTACTTGGGTTTCATGATCTTCGTGTCCGTCCCCACTGGCTGCTTCGATTCTAAGAACAGGCGTCAACGGTGGCTGTTCCGCCTCATCTCCCTTGCGCTCCGATAAGACTCCTGGGAAAATCGCGCCAAGTGGGGTCCTCCTTCGCGGGTCAGACGATTTCCGGGTAGAGTCCTTCTCGCTCTTGACACTCTTGAACTTCTTGCTCTTCTGCTTCTCCTTGGCGTCCTTCTCCTTCTCCTTCTCCTTTACTCTGCTCCTGTCCTCCTTGTCCTTTCGGCAGTTTTCCTTAACTGTTTGCAACCCCGCCTCGTCCCATCTGACGGAGGTTGCTCCTGAGCTGCCCGACGATGCTCGAGATTTAGTCGACATCGGACGAAGCGAAGACACCGTAGACATTGTCGAACCGAGCCGTGCCCGTGCAAGTATACCACCACCCAGTAGATTCACGGAGTCTACAGACGAACGACGGTTTGCAGCGTCGGCCGCGACGATCGACGACGCTGTCGATCCATTGCGAGTGGAAGGGAGCCGCATCGTTGAAGGTAACCCGAGCCCCAAAATGCTCGCCCTCTTCTTCCCTAGTGATTTCAATCCATGTTTGGAGTCAACGGGACTCGCGCTCAACGTGCCTGCTTCAAAGCTGCTGCCCGAGTAGCGTATCGTTTCCTTTGCCTTCTCCTTCTCCTTTTGCTTCTCTTTCTCCTTCTCCTTTTTCTTCTTCTTCTTCTTCCCGTCGGACTCCTTGTCTTTGATAGGCGCAGCGGCAGCGGCAACTGAGTCAGGATTAGGGATATTCTTGAGTTGAGCCCAGCTACCAATACGGGCAAGGGAGCGGACAGAGCGCATCGCCCTGAGAGCAACAGAACCCTTGCCACTGTTTGTTCCCGGTGCAAATGTTGCCGACGGAGCAGTGGGACCGCGCAAATTATCCACAGCAGGCTTAGAATACTCCGCACAAGTGGGATGCTCCAGCAGAGCCCCCGAATCCAACGAATCAAATCGTGCACGAGCGTCGGTGGGCTGGTCAACTGGTTCAGGAGCTAAGGGATTGCTCAGTACGGCAGTACCGCACTCAAACGGAGCGACTCACATTCGGCACGATGCTTGTCCTTCCTTCCGCGCGCGATACTCCACCATTTCTGATTCTCATCCACCTTGGTCTTCAGCAAACCCTCCTTCTTTCCCCCCTTCCCCCTTTTCTCGTCTGGTATCGAGATAGACGGAACGTTTGTCACTTCGCCCAACGTTCCCCATTGCATCCCGTCCAGCGCCATACGGGACTTCTTCTTCTTCACCATCAAAATTTCTCCAATGTCGGGGTCGTTGGTCGGATCCACGTAAATCTCGAACCCGTTTCCCCCGTTGTTGACGGATGCGCCGCCGACACGTCGGACTACATCCGAAAAGTCCTCTTCGCGTGCTCTCGCAGACGACCCGAGAAGACTGAGCTTCGACTTCTTCGGAACAAGACGCTTCCGGGAAGCCCCTCCACTCTTGAGAGGCTTTGGTGCGATTGAGACATAAGATGCCTCGGACGTTGTCCAGGGCGCGGCTTGGGTAGGTTCATTCTGCGAGTGGGTTTCACAAGGAGTGGCGGTGGTCAAGCGAATGGTCGGAATGTGTGATTGGGGCTTAGGTGTAGCGAGGGGGGATGGGGTCCGTGAGCGAACGGTGTCCGTCGTAGATCGTGAAAGCAGTTGCAAGGGCATTAGTCAATAAAGAAAGATGGAGCAGTCGTTATGAAGCGTTATGGAACAAGAAAACGTGATTAAGCAGTAGATGGAAGGGTGGATATATGCGCGGTCGTTAGCTTGAAATGTCGATCGTAAGTTTCAATCGCGAGTGTTTCGTGAGCGTCAAGTTCCTCGTATGATTCTGTTGTCGGTCAGTGAATGAGCCACAACGAATAAATTAGAAAAATACGAACCTGAATAGAACGAACTTACTACGGTCGTTAACTTGACAAGACTTGCAAAAGCTTGCAAGGCTTCGCCTGCTCTATCGTCGGGGAAGAGAAAGAGAGTTGCAACTCGAACTTGTTTGGCTTTGTAGATGCACACGTAGACAACGCGTAAACAAACCTGGTCACGGGACCATGTCACGTAAATTATTAATGAATTACAACATCATTTGTATACTATCGTAAGTCATCAGGTCCAACAAACTTTGAGCGTGTCCAAGAAAGCCAGTCGTTAAATAAATACTGTGACAATCAAAGAATAAATCGAAGGTGAGTGTCCTATAAATGTTTCCGTCATCAACAAGCCCACAGACGCATCCACAGAAAACCCACAATGTAATGTCCGCTCGACAGCTGTGCTTTCTGCTTGAAACGCGGCTGTACAATACCGTGAATAGATTGCGACAACTCCAAATAGCTCTGCACTGGTTTCCGAGCTGCAAAGTACGGTCAGAAGACGTCGCTCATTCATGCGCAATACTCACTCAGTGCCGTCAAGAATGCCTGATATCAATTTACATCAGGACACTTCAAGTGCAGATCAGATAATCGTAGAAAATCACTTACATAACTCATGGCACCAACGGCCATCCCTCCCAGAGTAGTGTCCGCACTCGTCTGATCATCCCTGCATGCTGCGAATGATATCACATCTGCCGAGCTCATTTTCTGCGCTCGTAAACGCTCAGACATTTGAGTATCCTTTAGCGTTCCATCGTGGTGGTACTGTCAAAGCGGAGGTCAGTATTTCCATGATAACGCGAAACTTGCACCATACCATGAATGGCAAATCTAATCGACGATAACGATTAGTCGCACTTTCACGCACAGGGTTCATTGTACTTACCAAGCGTTGTTCCGGAGTGGCATGACTAAAAGCTTATCAGCACGGAGAAGAGAACCTCTTCGCAGAGAATATGTCTTACGTCAAATATGGCCTGCGATAGCATCACTTAATGATAATTCCAGTACTCAAGAACACGTAGAATCTCACCGTCAAGCGGCACCCACGCGGAAGGGACTTCACCTTGTCATGTAAAATCAGTCGACAGTTCATCGGTTAAAAAATCTTGCAAACCAAAATTTGGTTCAGTTCCTATCTGGCCGTTATTATCGGATACGAGATTCAAGACCTTCGGACTTACGTCATCTACGATGATACCAGCTGTCTTGTAATCCACTGGGTATATCACTAAATCAAGGTGACTTCGACTGACAACTTTAATGATGGGGGCGCAATCAACTCACCCTCGTCATATCCGTCCGTCTCACCTCCGCCTGAATCGGGTATCTGGCCTCCGTGGCCGGAATCTAGATAAGAAAAATGTCAGAGAAGAACGAGAGCAACAAAAACATTCCATACAATGAAAGAATAACGAATCGTGGGGTTGAGCATCCTTTACGAGCCATTTCATGGCGTCAATCATATTCCGCCGTGTGGGCATCTGTCGAGGATTCGTCGTGTCATCCGTCAACATGACAATGTCCCCATCCCTGAAGCCCCATTGACCTAAGCGCAGACACGGGTCAACACATTTGGATAGACTAGGACGGTGAAAGAACCCACGGGTAAGGAAACGCTTCACATTCTTGACATCATTGATGCACCCGTGCAGCGCGCGCTTCTGACCAATGTAGTTGATTCCGATCTGCACGCCAACCGGGTTAACGATCGTACCAACCCGCATCGCATCGATATCATCAATCACTCACACACAACGCCTTCTTCCGTCCCGTACACCTCGAATATTTATGTCCACGCCCACTGTCCACACGGGCTCGTTGTTGAGGTTGCGGTTGATTGAAATTAGTGACCCCGAGTCCGGCAGCGTTTCCTGCAGATAACGCTCGGCGACGGTGCCCCTGTGTCGATGGCTGAACAGCAGGCAGTTGCCGAGAAGTCGAAGCAGTGGGATATATTTGCACTAGTTGTGGTGCGTGAGAACTCTGCGCAGATATCTGTCGCGACCTCTGGTCCACGTAATGTACATGGCGGGATGGCGCTGCAGACACAGCATGCGAATGATTCCCCTTTCTTGTCAAGCGATTGTGATGGTTCGCATGCTGCTGTGAAAGAGTGTTGATTGGAATGACCCGCGGAGTTGGCGCTTGGGGTGGTGGTGCGGGAATCCAACGATTATGAGGTGGGCCTGGCGCGAGGACTTCTAGAATGATAGCGGAACGGGGGAAAGTGTGATAATACGCACTGAAATACGGGATATGAAGACCGTCCCGCTTTCAGTCGAAGGTCCCACTTACTGGTTACTGTGAGATCCGGTGTTCAGCGACATGCTTGGGCACAAAAGGAACAGGAGACTTACTACGGAGCGGGCCTCTTTGGCGCTGGATACGCGGGTGCTGCTTGCCTGTATACGACGATAATACGAGTGAGATCGTGTGGGAGAAGATAGAAAGAACGCATCAACCTCATATGCGGTGGAGCCCCGGAGCTATTTCTGTAATGGTTATAAAACGAATTTGCATCTCGGTCGCGAAGACGCACTTTGGGGGTGCTGGAAAATGCGGACGCGAAGAAGTTGGTTCTTGAGCAGCATTGTTTCCTCGCACATCCCACATTGTTGTGTTGATTTGAGTATACGCTTTGTAGCGAGGGAAAAACGAAAAGATAGGACACCCAGGCATGACGGGTACATCATCGGGCAGGGGATACGTTACTGTCGTCAGCCTTTTATAGCTCAGAACAAGACAGACGACATACAGGAAGCGGGGCTGCCAACGGAACCTAGTAGAGCGTGATGAGACAAGGGAGGCGTCTGAAGCGCCGGTGTGATTCGAGGACGGCATCGGCCTTTTTTGTGAGCGCTGATGCTGTCATTGTCTCTCGCTCGCGAAACTACGATACTCGCCAAAAATGGATGTCTTAGCTAATCCATTAGAGCCAAGACTCGGGTGTGCCTGCGCACTTCCATCCGTCGCTCTCTCATCACCTGCCATGGCACAGGAACGGCATTCATTTGGCCGCCCCGACCCGACGCTGCGGGGACGCGCTCCTTCTCCTTTTGGTAGTTGTTGGACCCTCGCTGCAACTGCCTTGTTGGTTTGCGTTGCTAACCGCAGGTCTGCATAATCATGATTACTATAGCACTATGGAGCGTGCTGTGTGTTGACGACAGAACTATTGTACCATACACGACGGATCCGATTGGCCTACGCGGACCCACCATAGTACCAGGTACGTGATTGGTATTGTCTCGCCAAACAGGATGACAAGGCCGGCGCCAGACCTCAGATCTGGTCCCGACAGCCATTATCACCGATCAGTGTACCTTCCTGTCATATTTCAAAATAACGAATCGTTCCTTTTGACTCAATGCTCGAGGCTCCCACGTCGCTTTCCGCGTAAGAGCTACCTACGTCGGTGGCTGTGTGTCTATTTCTGATCTCACAACACTTGGTTGGGTCATTTCTTACAAAGACGTGCTACGTGAATACGAGGATGATGAAGATCAGTTACTTCGCGTTGATTTCGCGACGGAGATCGCCTTCAATATCGTTGGGAGCGGTTGGTTGATGGCGAGTATGTTCTCCAGAAACGCGTGGGCACGCTGTTGGAACAAGGATTTGACCTCGCGGACAGACGGTCCGAATTTTGGGGGTACTACTCGTCGTCGAGGAAGCATGCAGTGTGGTATTTCAGCCCGTTCGAACACCCCGACTCCCTTGGTAAACTTGTAAGGGATGAT
>JBBPNU010000419.1:0-17601 GCA_038091055.1 Leccinum angustisporum
AGTCTATGCCACCGCACTGTCAAGCGATCGCAAATGGCTCGTGTGCGGGTTGAGCTCACCTCCGTATGCCAGGGTGTGGAATGCGGAAACTCATACAAAAGTTTTGGACATCGCGAGTCCAAGTCACACACTGGGCGCAGTGTTTTCGGTTGATATTTCTTCCAATTCGACGACATTTGCCACGGGTGGCTCCAAAAACAATCGCGTATTCATCTGGAGCATCACCACAGGCGAGCAACTCGTCGGCCCACTGCAGCATGACTCCAGAGTGGTTGCAGTTCAGTTCTCTCCAGACGCCAGCCGTCTCGCCACTGCGACCGGAATGTCAATCAGAATCTTTAACAGCGACGACGGCCAACCATTGCTCAACATCCCATGCTCATTCGTGCAAAACGTCTCCTCACCACTTGCCTGGTCAACCGATGGCTGTCAAATTTACGCTGCCTCTGGGCCGTCCAACGAAGCCAAGTGTTTTGACCCATCCTCCGGGTCCTTGCTCAGTACATGGCCTCTCCCTACCAGTAGCAGTTGCACATCTCTGTCTTTTATCGCAGCATCGTCCAACCAAAAGTTTATCGCCGTTGCCAAAAGCTCCTCGCTGTCTTTTCATGATGCCTTGACATACAAGCAAATTGGTCCTATAATCAATCATGCCAGTGATGTCTACTCCATGACGCTCTCACCTGATAACGCCTACGTTGTCACCAGTGAATACTACGGGAAAGTCACCGTGAGGTGTCTTCGAGGTGTCCTTCCGGACTCATACCTTACAGGAGATGTAAGTGTTTTTGTTGCTAAACGTTGACGAATCTCAAAGTGTGAAATATCTGTTCCTCAGCGTCGTGAGTGTGTCAAACGATGTTTATTTCGCCACTTCTGATTTGCTGGTATCAGAATTTCCACTCATGCAGATAAGCGAAGAGACACTTGAAGCTTGGACTCAAGGCGACTTGACTCGCACCGAACAAGTCTTGACAGAAAAGATCCTAGATGTTCAAGATCCTTCTCGTCATTCTCAGTGCCTCGCTCACCGGTCCCTCGTACGGTCCCGTCTGAAGCAATACAACCTGGCTATAGATGATGCGAAAAAGGTAGCCTTTCGATTGTCTTGGGTTCCGTCACGCATTAACTGGTATCGCACACCAAGTCTGTCGAGGTTCAGCGGTCCACAATCGGTCAGATTGCAATCACAATAGCCCGCGCAGCCAATGGCGACCACGACGCTGCCATGCGTGTATTTGACCTCGTGTTCACGAATGGTTCCTTGCTCGAAAGCAATTTCGTTTTGCTTATCAAGGCACGTAGCTACTATTCTGTTCGCTGTTTACATTAATACGTGGTTTCATGCAGGTCATCGTCCTGTTTCAGTGCGGAAGACACGATGAAGCTATTTCGCTAGTCGAGGACTTGATCGATGCTATGGATGACAAGACTATATATATATCACAGTCCGGGTATGTAAATTCCAGGAATATTGACCAGCATGAAATGATGAACACTGTGGCCGTATTCAGGCCTGAATGTACATCATACTCACAGACATATCGTTGGAGGAAGGAGACTTTGAGGAGCTGATGGCTCGTTCGGGCGAGGTAACATTGCTTGGCTGGACGGGACGTCTTCATCATACAACAGCTGTCTCCCGGCCTCCATTTCCTTTCGTCCTCTAACCCCCCAAGCTTCGCTCGCCATTGAAGATGCCGAAATGGATGGGATCATCTCGGAATGAAAAGTTCGATATCTACCATATTTTGAATGTAAGTATTGACTACGTGGCAAAGAGCCCTCGAGAAGATATCACTCGTTTCCGTGTCGATCTAACTGGGTAAGACTGTGTCTCTTTGTTGCGTGGGTCAAATCGCTTTGCACTCACACACACCGATCGCGTACAGAGCACTCAGATCTGCCAAGTGGTATCCAAGTGTCGAACTGAAGTGATCATTGCGAACAACGGATTTTGTGTGGCGGACGACTTCAGCTGGTACATCAGGTCCGTTCGTCTGACCTTCTCCCGGATGAGACACAGCACTGATGAATTCGTGCCATGCTCTAGCGTTGAGAAAAACTACACTTCAAAGGGACTGTAGAAAGGCGTCAATGTAGTCGGAACTTACGCGTTTACGATGGTACCGTAGTCTTTTTTTAATGAACTTTTGTGTAAGAAAGGAGTTTAGGCGAGCGTTGGATTTCGTGCTGTACCGTCATCATATTTCACTTCAACGTGAGCCATCGCGTCCCCGATTATTCGTCCTTGTAATCTGGTCACTAACATATATGCACATATAATGTGCTCCACAAGTATTCGCGCTCGCCAGCTCCATCGGTGTTGCCAGAACATTTTCCAAGGTAACAAGGTAAACTCTCCCTCCGAGATCCCACTCATTGGTCCATGGCCGCGGAACGCATTCGCAAACAACTGAGAAGGATCCGGAAGGTGCAAGCCTGAGTTATCACCGGTGGCATCCATCATCACGTCCAAAAACGAGCCAGGTTGTACGGTGGCAAGGTCTGCAGATAACGGTCGGACGAGGTCATCCGCTGGGTCAAAGTTCATCGTTTGTCGCTCGTTTTCGTGTGTTTTTTTCTCGTTGTAGTAGTCGTTGTACGAGCTGTCAGCCACCGTTACTCACAAATATCAGTCTTTTTTCGATGGCTGGAAGGTGTATATGACGTGCGAGGCTGCTATAGCCAGGGCAACGAGCAATAGATTGCGGCGGGTGTCGGGTATCGTCGCCCTTGTTATGAGTCACAATCTCGAGATTTTCCCACGTTTTCCCGCTAGAGTATCTGATTCGTTTACGCTGTGGTGGCGATGAGCCTCGGTGCATGTTATATCTATGAGATGTATGGACCAGATTCAGGTGGCGAAGAGCTGGACTAAAGCCTTAGGTCAATTAGATACATAATTACTACGAGTGTGTACTATGGAATTTTCTCGACAACCGTTTGCTTGCCAGTGTGACGTCGGACTCGGAATCATTATTTACACGCCCTAGTAACTACTAATCGCCGTCGTCGAAATGTCTGGCATATCCTCAAATTTCGACAATGAACCCGTCCTCCAAGTCACTCGGTTTCAAGGTCACATCAGCGTTGATGCAGATTTCCGGCCTCACCCTCCGGCTCTCCGTGTGGATACATTGACACGCTCCCTGCGCGTTATTGATGGGGCCCAACACCGTTCGTATTATGCGTAGATCATGCCTGCGATGTATCACAGATTCCCGGTGTGGGCTGTCCCTGGTTTTCATAGGTGTGTTCCCTTTGACGTTGTGGTCGTCGATTTCAACGACCTACGCCCAGCTTCCCGTTTGGTCGTGGTCGATGACGCCTACAGTGCGTCACTGAAGGCCAGGGTGCGCAGGCTACAGGTGCAGGTGGCAGGAAGAAGTGGAGCGACAGCATACCCCCGAAACGTGTATGCCTCGCCACAAACTTGCCGGTCGTGTAGTTGACGCACCTTCTCTTAGCTTCGTGTTGGTCCGCAGATAATGGACCAATCCTGGGAACTGTGTCGAAACGGGGCACTGATAGTGCGTAACACGATCCATTGTGTTTAACCTCTCACTCATTTTTCCTTTGTAGACATCACACTTGACACTGGAAATCCCATTAGAGTTGTTCGATTCTCGAGATCTCACTCGCGATATGCTCCTCTTAAGGGGTATCGTTACGACGGACAGTATAAAGTCGCTGCGGTACGCTTTAACGAGCATCTGACCTTACGGTCTCTTATCACTTTATTTTCAGTGTTGGACGGCTAAAGGCCATAATGGAAAGGACATTTGTCGCTGTCGACTAGGGGTAGCATATTCCATCACTTTACACTGATGCTAGCTAACAATTTGACTTAGCGCCTACCCGATCAGCCTCCGATTCCATTGCGGCCAATCACCATATATACTGGTAGAAAGAGACGGCGCATCTCCCATCACCACAGCGTCACGGCCGATACCGAAGCTGACACCACCGAAGGCATTGAATCTGGTTCATCTCTCGCTGATTTGTCGACAAACTCTGGAGAAGAGTCTGTGAGATTCTCGGAGTTTGTCTTTGGTGCGTTACCTTTGTTTTCGTAGTTGTTTGTTTTAACACGTTACGCCCAGCTTTCCCGGTTGTCGACGTCGACGTCGATGAAGCCTACTGTGTATGGCTGAAGCCCTGCGTGCCCTCTCCTTGGTGATCGGTGCGCCCCTTGTGTGTTGTTATAGCCGTCAATTTTAACGTGTCACGCCCAGGTCCCCGGTTGTCGTTGCAGTCGATGACGCCTACGGTGTCCTCTCCTTCGTCGTCGGTGCGTTGCGTTCCCTGTGTTGTCGTGGTCATCGATTTTAACGCGTCAGGAACAGCTTCTCTGGTTGACGTCGTCGGCGATGACGCCTGGCGCGCCCTCTCCTTCGCCGTCGGTGCGTTCCCTTTGTGTGTGTGGTCGTAGTCGTCGAATTTAATATTAGAAGGCAAGTGTAACAATCCAGCGGAATATGCGGCGGATCGGGAGCGGGAAGGGATCAACAAGAAGCGCGAAGCAGAACGGAAAAAAGGCGGGAGGTTGAAGAAGATGGAGGAAGACGTTGCAGAGTTGGCCAAAGAGCTCGAGAAACTCACTACTCAAATCCAGTTGTCGAACGGCAATATCAAAGAGGAGCAGAAGAAGGTAGCTTCCTCTCGGTCCGAACTCCAAAGCTTGCGTGATTCGCTGGAGGACGCTCGAGAACGCCTATCAGAGCGCGATGACCTCATATGACGCCACCAATGCTACCCTTGCCAATCCGATCTGGAGGAACTTCTTAACCGACCTCTCCAGGTTATGTGGGCCAGATTTCCGAGGCCAAGGCACGTCTAGCACAGAGCACCGCTGAGGAGGAACAAAACCGGTGAAGTCAACCAGCGCACACAGGTGAGCGCAATCCCTTCAATGCTTGGAAGTTTTCTAAGACATGCTTTCAGGAGCGCGACGCTGTCAAAAGTCGTCTCTCTAACCTGACCTTTGACTACACATCACCCTACCCCACTTTCGACCGTAGCAAGGTCAAAGGCTTGGTTACCACGTTGACCTCTATCCCTCCTGAACATGCCAACAAGGCAATGGCACTCGAGATCGCCGCGGGTGGCAAGCTATACAATGTCGTTGTTCAATACGAGCGCATTGGGAAGGACCTTCTGGAGAAGGGCAGGCTCAAGAAACGCGTCACGATCATACCTCTCAATAAGATCAACGCTTTTACGATCTCTGCGCAGGTATGCATCCAGTTCGATATGAACAACATGCATGTCAATTCATGTCCCAACAGAAGCTAGCTCACGTCGATCATCTCACTCCTGGGAAGGCGAGCGTCGCACTATCGCTCTGAGCCCCTCGTTTCGTGCCTTCGCAATATTCTCCAGTCTCAATACCACCTCTCCGTTTGGGCACCGGAACGCACAAAGACCTTCCAAAAACGACCTCGCGAACTCTCCCCCGAAGACTACTCTTACACGTCAGCCCATTCCCCGCTGTCCCCACTAACCCCACTCCTCTACCCCGACGGCTTGATGGCATCGACATGCCTACGCAAACTCACGGTTTCTCCCCAGGGTGTTGATAATCTTCCTGCGCGTGTTCGAGGCACCGAACGCGACCTCGCATTCCACGCTCCATCCACCCGACCTCGATCGTGAATCCGCAGAGGAGGAAGGGAGGAGAGAGACAGAGCTGAGCGCGGAGATCGCCCAGCACAAAAAGATTACGAGCGAGCGAGATATCAAGCTTACCGTCGTCTTGCTAACCAGCAGACAATGTCGGTGCGCTCTTTCTTTTCGTGTCTGCTTTTCCATGTTCACCGTGTAATTTAGGTTGGACAATCCATCGTTGGACACGCGACTATCGTTTATCCGAAGGCAAAGTGGGCTATACACGAGGGCGGCGTTGTGCTCAGTCCCGTCACGTTGAATACTTCGGACTTCGGACAGGCTCTCGTTACAACCACGCAAGCTCGCTTTCGCCCATCCGTAGATTCGCGATCTGCGCCCCACAGCCCAGGAGGAAGCTTGTGCAAGCTCGTCGGTGCGCTTCTTTCTTTTCGTGTCTGCTTTTCCATGTTCACCGTGTAATTTAGATTGGACAATCCATCGTTGGACGCGACTATCGTTTATCCGAAGGCAAAGTGGGCTATATACGAGGGCAGCGTTGTGCTCAGTCCCGTCACGTTGAATACTTCGGACTTCGGACAGGCTCTTGTTACAACCACGCCGTAGATTCGCGATCTGCGCGGCACAGCCCAGGAGGAACCTTGTGCAAGCTCGTTGGATTGCGACAACGATTCTTTGTCGTGGTCCGGTTCGAACGTGGAAGAAGAGTCTTTGTCTCTGGCCGTAGCTTCTGGAGGCTGGGCCCGATGTGCGTGTCTATGCGAGTGCTGAATCGTGTGCGATAGCAAAAATTTAACGAGGAGAGCGCACGTCGCTTGCATGACTGTGCGTGCGTCGTCGGTCTTTCACGCGCGAGGAGTTGGATGGTGTTCCAGAGGACGTGGTCTCTGGGTACACAGAAAACACAGAAGGTGAAGAAGTGTTGTACGAAGTCACATTCAGGACCCCCGACATCTTCCCTCTTGTGAGTTCTGTCCAGTCACCGACGCATGCTCTTTATCGACAGTACATACATAGCTCAAATACGCCAACAATCCGAAAAACACGGAAAGCCGCTCAGCAGGCCTATGACGATAGATTGGCCAACAACGTCGGGTACCTCGACACTGCTCTCCGCCTACGCAGGCAGATTGCAGAGATTTTGCAATACGATTCCTGGACGGATTACATCACGGAGGTGAAGATGATCAAGAGTGCTGCCAATGCGAGAAAGGTCTGTTCCCAGTCATGGCTTTTGTTTATATGTACCCTTGACGCGTCTCTACTAGTTCTTGGACGAACTCAACAGCCATCTCGACCCACTTGGCATTCAAGAACGTGCTACCCTTCTCGAGCTCAAGAAAGAGGAGCGTCTCAAGCGAGGTTTGCCGATCGACGACAACTTTTACATGTGGGACTACAGGTGTGCCGATTGGATATGTTCCTCCATCCTCGTCTGATCTTAATTCGACTAGATATTATGATCGCCTCTATATCGAACGATTCCTGAACCTCGATGACGCGCTCGTCAAGGATTACTTCCCAGTGTCTGTGGTCGTCCCTGCGATCCTCCGAGTCGATATACCAGAACTTACTCGGAGTCCAATCCATCGAGGTCAAGGGTGATGCACGGGACGTCTGGCACCCCAGTGAGTTTTTTACACTATCCTCTGCGAGCCTGGTTTCTGACGTCCATGCAGAGGTCCATCTTGACTTGTTCCCTCGTGGTAGGCGTTGTGACGCAAACCTTCTTTGAACAAGCCCTCACGTTCGAACATCTGTAAATGGCAAATACTCGCACGCCGCCGTGTGGGGTGGTCTCTTGCCAGGCTACGAGCTCGCCAACGGGAAGCGACACTACCCACTGACGATCATGGTGGCGAACTTAGCGAAGCCGACGCCGGACAGACCAGCCCCGATGCGGCACGACGACGTCACGAAGTTCTTCCACGAGATGGGGCACGTATCCCGCGGACTGCTGAGTCGAACGAGGTATGCCCAATTCCACGGGACGGCGGTCGCGCGGGATTTCGTGGAGGCGCCGTCTCAGATGCTCGAGAATTGGTTAGTTGGGGCGTTAGGATTATCGAGTGCGGCTAACATTTTGTCATACGTGTCGGACGATCTGATCACCAATATTATCGACAGGTCAGTTGGTTCGAGGTTTCGTCTGAACCTCTCCCTGACCTAGGCTTACACTGGCAGTCGCTACGTCAACGTCGGGTTGTTCTACCTCCGTCAAATGTTCTTTGCGAATCTCGATCTCAAGGTGCACGACAGTAGCCTGCCAGAGGAGAACACGGACTACACTAAGCTCTGGAATGATCTGAGACAACAAATCTCGCTCGTTCAAGGGGCCGAGTACAAGCCTGGGCAGGGCACACATCGTTGATGGATATGATGCTGGGTACTATGGGTGAGTCCCTTTTTTCTCCTCCCTTCTGACGGTTTTCCCCCTCTTTCCCCCCTCCTCTGACCACGTCTTATGTAGGTACACGTACTCGCTCGTGTTCGTGCAGGACATGTACGAGACGGTGTTCAAGAAGGCGCCGCTGGATCCCGAACTTGGAAAGTCGTACCGCGACAAGATTTTGCTCGTGGGTGGGAGCCGGGATGATATGGATTCGCTCAAGGTATGTCGAACACCTAGCCAAACCGTATCCATCCGCGAGCTCAAAATAGCGCTACGGAAAGGGTTTTTGGGTTCCAGACGGGTCAGCGTTAAGGCAGATACCCCATCTATGGCTCGATCCAATCCCATGAAGTCATTGAGTGTTGTTCCAAGAAACCTTTGGGGCGATATCTTCTCAAGCCTGATGACAGGGAATCGGGGGAGCACTTCCCGAACTGCTATACCAACATGGCGGTCAACAAGACACGGCCGAAGAGCGCGCACAAAGTGACGAGGGTATGGCCGCGTCGCTACATGCAGCCCATTGCTACGGGTTCTATTGAAGGAAGCGGATAAGGACGATATGGATGAACAGAGGACAAGGCTGAAGGAGGAGTACAATGCGGCGGATCGGGCTCGACTGGCAGAATTGGAGCGAGGAGAGGAAGCGGGACGAGATCGGAGAGATCGTTGGAAGATGTTCTCGAGGGATGTGGAGATGAATGAACACGAACTCAAGTTGTTGGACGAACAATTTGGAGGAAGCAACGCAGCGAGGGTGAGGGAATAGCATCGCTTCCTTTGTATGTCTGGATGACCTGATGCGTGATATCTAGCTCGGCGCCGATGTGGAATCTCTCAAAAAAACCATCATCGAACTTTGAAATGCTGTTCAGGGCGCCAAATACAAGCAAAAGGCTGCAAAAGAGGATATCACGAAGCTTCAAAAAGATATGCGGGAGTTCAAGGACGACAAAGAGGGCAAGAGTAACGAGCTCAAGGTGAGAGGCTCGTGTATCGTGTATTTTTGTATCGCAGTGCTTACTATATTTCACACAGAATGAGATCTCGAAGCAAAAGGGTGCTCTCCGAGCAAGCTGTGGTGGTAAAGACGCGGCAAAAGGAATACCAAACAGCGATGTTAGAACTGGGTAAGTGAAACTTGGAACCTCTTTTCACTGGATCTGACACTTTTCCACTTCTCCAGACCAGATGGAAAATGACACTCGGGATCTCCCCCCCAGACACTGACCAAATGATCTTCGGCCCCCTCGACCTCGACGATCCATCCCTCCTCTCCCCCACCTGGGATCTCTCCCGCGACCTCGCATACAACCAGCCCATCTCACCCGTCCTGTCCGAGAACCCCGCCTCCCCTCGTCGCGCCGCAGACTTTGACATCCCAGATGTCTCCCCCTGCAGTACCTTCTATGACTCCAACTCACTCGGCGGTTTCGACGATATACAGCCTATGCTCGATCTCGATGACTCCAGTCTTTCCCAGTGGCTAAGTGACTCCCACGTATCAGCCTTGGATCCCTCTTCTTCTTCGCCTATCCCGATACGTGGCACCCAATCAGACCCACAATCGCCTCCCGCCTTCCTTCCGTATGGTAGCCACGCATTCCCTCAGAACGCCTCCTTCTCCCCATCCGATTTCGCAGCACTCCATCCCCTCCCTCGATCGCTATCACCAACGGGAGATTTCTGATGGTTACCTCAGGTCTCCCGGTCTCCGTGTAGCCTCAATCTCCCCTGCCGAGACTTCGATGAGACCCCCCGTGTGGGCATCGCAACTCTGGGATTCCTCTCATTACCCCCCCTCTACCGCGGCACCCAATCTGCTCCTATCAGAGAACCCGTACTCAGCCAAGGGTCAACAATTCCACCCAAGAAGAGAGCACAATCCCCTGGGACTGATGTTTCAGTCATCGAGCGCGCCATCAGCTAACGCTGCTACGTTAACGCGGGCATGCAACCGTCGTGCAGAGTCGGTTTCTGTCAGCGATGATCGTGACGCCACCGTGGGACGAAGAAGGAAACTGCCATCCGATGAACCCCCCAAGGACTTGAGACCATCTGATTCGAGTATGTGTATATCTGATCATATCCGTCCCTTCTGTCATGCTGACTATTTTATCTCCGATATAGCTCCCCTCAAATCAGTCTTGAAACCGCCGAAATTAGCGCCATCCGCTTGGCAACTTCACTGATTGGATTCAACGCCACCAGGCAACCAGTACGAGAAAACTAAACGTTGCGCAGGCTGCCAAGGAAACCGGACAGGCGTATGCGAACCTGACCACGGATGAAAAGGAGGTATGGATTGCGTTGCTTCTGGAGAATTGCTACCGATCTGACTTCCACGATTAGCCATACAAGCAACGTTCTCTTCTTCTCAAACAGGCACGCGAATGCGAGAACGCCGCCTACATGCGAACCACCCGAGGATATCAAGCGAGAGAACGCGTACCGGACCGCACAACGGAAGGCCGGTCGGTCTCGAAAGAGCAATCTTAAAGATCCCAATGTTCCGAAGAAGCCATTGAGCGCGTACTTTATGTTCCTGCAGCGCATCCGCTCGGATCCCATGCTAGTGATGGGGATCTTTGGCGATGAGCAAGAGACCACCAAGCAAAGCGTCTTGGCTGCTGCAAAGTGGCGATCGATGACTGACGACGAACGCAAGGTTAGTTGATCTTGACCGTCGCGATAACGGACACTGATCGCTGTATTATAGCCCTTCCTAGCTCAAGCGGAGCAAGAGAAACTCGAATACGAGGCTGCTCGAAGACTATACGAGGAAGGAACGACCGGCCTTAGTGCTGGGACCAGCATCAACTTCAGTATTCTCCCCGGATCTCCATCTGAGAACCCATTCCGTGCCCTCCGTGCCATCAAATCGGAATCATTTAGCTCAGAAAGCGAAAGCGATGGCATGGGCGCTGACGATGGCACGAACAGATATACCCAATCATGATTTCAAGGTCTGCTCTTGATCAGTAATATTAAGGGCATTATGTTTCATTCTTTATCATCTTTTCGCTGCAGATGCAGCGATTCGAGATGCCAACGCTCAGATTGACAAGATGCAGAACGACTAGGCAAGATCCAACAAAAGTCGGCCGAGATCTCGGTGCGTCATATACACTTTGTCAGTGCGTTTTTCATCTAGATAACGTTCATAAGCATACCAAAGCGGAGGCGAAGTTGCAAGAAGAGCGAGACGGCACGTCCATCGTCGAACGGACGGTCGATAGATCAGGGTCCTCGTTGTACGCTAACGTGCAGCAGGGCTAAGGGAGCGAGTGGTTAAGCAGAAAAGGGAGGGGACTCGGGGAGCACCTGTCTATCCAAAAATGGAAATGTGGCGGGGTGTTCTGGAGGTGCCGGCGGCATGCGAGGCGGGATTATGTAAGCGTCGGGCGGGTCGTCAAAGTTGAAAGTGACCACTTAGTGGACCACCCATGTCGACAAAAGAGAACAACTCCTCACGACAGCCAGCGAGAGCCTAGCTCAAGTACAGACGCGCCCTCTTTACGTACGTATCGTTCGAATTTATCACACATGCTGACTAGATATTCAGGCGAGTATACTTAACGTTGCGTCAGATCACTCGCGTCGTCAATGAGACCGACCCCCAGTTGCTACTTCTCAGTCGACTCTACACTACATCCCGACCATGCTGACTAAATGTTCAGGAGACACTCAACGCTATAGCCGACCATTGGCGTCGTCGACGCGTCGTGAAAGAGACCAACCCCACTTGCCAAATCTTAGTCGAATCCACACTACATCCCGGCCACCTATGTCGACAAAAGAGAAGGACGCCGCGCGACATCCTAACTCAAGAACGGACGTGCCGTCCTTACGTACGTATTGTTTCAAGCTTATCACACCTACATCCCGCCATCAAACAACAGCTCTACAGCTTCATCGCCGCACGCTATTATTCCGCCCTCCAGTCTTGGTCCTCCTTCGCCGACTTCCTCGGAATCAGCCTCTCCTCCTCTTGCTCATACTACCATTGCTGAATTCTCATAGGCATTCCCACCCATAGACAAACTCGACGAATTCGAGTCCAGATTCCCTGCTGTCCCAGTTTCAGATCCCACGGAGACCACCAGCATCCCCCACAGCTCGTCCGTCTCCAATTCCAACGGGGTTGCAATGCTAACATCGCCTCAATTCAAACTGTTCCCATCCCTATCTATCGACCTGGACCGCGACCTGCAAGCACACCCATAACGCCCACGGTGAACGCCTTCGTTAGTCGTCCAGCTTCTCTGGCAATCACTTCAAAACGGTCAATCAACGGTCTCCCATCTTCCCCACTCTCTTCGAAGCCGTCACCAGTACCGGAAAAACCCGTGGTTCCCGCATCAAATACAATCCTTCCCGAACTTTTATATGGATACTTGGTTTCACCTATTAAAATCCTCGTGGTTGATATACGGACCCGAGATCAATTTGACACCGAACGTACCAGAGCGGATGCAATAGTGTGCCTCGAGCCATCCGTCCTTGCACGTACAAGGTAAAGAAGGATCCACACACACTGACTTATTGCTTGCTAACGCTAGGCGTAGCGTAACGGCCGCTAACCTCGAGGACTCGCTGGTTGTCGCACCGCGCGAAGAATGGGTCCTCTTTCAGAACCGTGACAAATTCGACCTTGTGGTTCTTTACGATGCTTCCTCGGAGGCGTATGACATTACTGGTCCTCTGTCGGCATTTGTCAATGCTGTGTTCGGAAATCCGTTTAGAAAGTTTAAGTTCTCTGATGAGGTTATCCGCGGAGTTCCCGGTGGAGTGCGTGCATTGCCAAACAGCATCCTCGAGAACGGGATCAGTAGTACCTCGGGGGCGATATCGTCTTTCGCGTCGATCCCCGATGCCCCGCGCAATTGGCCGCTACCGGGTTCATCGCACATCAACGGCGTGTCGACAGAGAAACGACAACCGGAGCCGTCCCCCTTGTATGTCCTTACCATATCAATGTCTCCGATGATATTTTTAGCTCATGATGACCAAAGATTGCCCGGAAAAACTCCTGATGTAGAGGTGGTCCCCGATGGCCCTCCATCTCTCTTTCGCCGACCAGCGATATCCAAATCTCCGCTCATATCACATTCTCGCAGCCAATCGGAAAGCGTAAGATGTTCTGTTACTTCTAGTAGCACCACTTTCACTTTGCCCCCGCCGCAGATATCATCGTCACCCAGACCGACGCCATCCTCATTTGGCAGCACCGCAATCGTCGAGCTCTACATCCATCACATACCCCTCAGTCATTCCAGCATCACCCTCTGTAACAAATATATCGTCCTTTTCTCCAACCCCTTCATCGTTGATATTCAGGTTTTCGAGGTCATCAAAGAGAGGGACTCCACATGGTACTTCTTAGTCGACTCCGCAATGCATCCCTCCCACTCATGGCGACAAAAGAGAACGACGCCGCGCGACGGCCAGCGGGAGCCTAGCTCAAGAATGAACGCGCCATCCTCACGTAGGTATCGTTTTTCTTGTTATACATGTTGACGAGATTTTCAGGCGAACACTCAACGTTGCATCTGACCACTCGCGTCGTCAAAAGGGACGAGACTTCACGTTGCATTCGATCACCCGCGTCGTCAAATAGACGGACCTTCTTAGTCAACTCAACGCCGCATCGCGGCCACCCATGTTGACAAAAAAGAACCACACCGGGCGACAGCCAACGGGAGCCTGACTCAACAGACGACGCGTCGTCCTCACGTAGGTATTATTTTTCTTGTTACATACGCTGACAAAATATCTAGGCAACACTGAATGCCACTTCCGACCACCCGCGTCAACAAAGAGAAGGATATAGCGTGACAACGTCGAGTGCGACTCACGACAACGGACACACTCAGCCGTTCTCCAAGGTTTCCTTCCAGCCTGAGCCTAGCTCAACAACGGACGTGCTGACCTTCATGTACGTATCATTTCGAGCTGATCACACATGCTGAATTTATATTTGAGGCACCACCCATGTCGACAAAAAAGAACAATGCCCACGACGGCCAGCGGGAGCCTAGCTCAGGACCGGACGCGCCGTCTCCACGTACGTATCGATTCGAGTTTTGTGAGCAGTTCGCTTGACTGATAATGAGATACAGCCGATCAAAGCGGCGTAAATTTCCTGTATCAAAGTTTGTCTTTTGTTATAGGCGCCCTGCAGTGGTTATTGATGAACAAGCACTCGCCAAACGCCCAGCGTCGTCCTCTCTTAAAAAAATGTTTGCGGAAGCTTCAAACGATATAAAAGTCGGGGAGTCGGACTAGCCACGCCCCACGACAGCCAGCGGGCGACTAGGTCAACAACAGACACGCCCGGTACCCGTACGTATGGTTTTCGAGCCTATAAGAGCAATTCCACTTACTCATTCTTAGTGGACTTCGATGAAAGAGAACAACTACCCACAACAGCCAGCGGGAGCCTAGCTCAACAACGGACGCGCCATCCTCAGGTACGTATCGTTTCTAGCTACGCACGCGTCCGTCGCGCCGTCCGCACGTACGTGTCGTTTCCGAGCTCATCACATCTGCTGACTAGATATTCGGGCGACACTGAACGCGGCATCCAAGCATTAGCAAGTGCGGTCGGTCTTTGGCCAACCGACAAAAGGGAAGGACGCCGCACGACAGCCGCTCAAAGGATCGAGGATTCGACGGGCCGTTCTTCGCGTACGTATCGTTTTGAGCTTATCACACATGCTGACTAGATATCGAGGCGACACTCAACGCTGCATCCAAGCACTCGCGTCGTCAAAGAGACTGGACCCCACTCGCTAATGCTCACCCATGCCGACAGAAGAGAACGACGTCCCGCTACAGGCAGCGGGCGCCAAGCCCAACAACCGACGTGCGTTCCTCACGTACGTCTCGTTTTCAAGCTTATCACACATACTGACGAGAGTCGTCAAAGAGACAACCCCGTTTCTTACTTCTTAGTCAACTTAACGGGGCATACCGGCGACCCTCGTCGTCGAGTCGTCGACAAAAGATAATCACCGCGCAACAGCCAGCTTAACGGGGCATACCGGCAACCCTCGTCGTCGAGTCGTCGACAAAAAGATAATCACACCGCGCAACAGCTTAACGGGGCATACCGGCGACCCTCGTCGTCGAGTCGTCGACAAAAAGATAATCACACCGCGCAACAGCCAGCGGGAGCCTGGCTCAACAAACGACGTGCGTCCTCACGTATGTATTATTTTTCTCGTTAGATATGATGACTAGATGTTTAGGCGAAAACAGAATGCTACATCAGACCACTCGCGCTATCAATAAAGAGAGCGGTATAACTTGACACGTCGAGGGCGAGTTCAACAACGGATACGCGCGACAGCCTAGCTCAAGAACGGATGTGCGATCCTCACGCACGTATCATTTTTGAGCTTATTGGACATGTTGATTTGATATTCAGGCAACATTCAATGCTGCAATCCGACCACTCGCATCATTAAAGAGACCCACTCCACCTGCTACTTCTTAGTAGTCGATCGACAAAAGAGTCTGATGTCGCGTGACGGCTTAGCTCAGAAACGGACGCGCCGTCCTCACGTATGTTTTGTTTCGAGCTCATCACACCTGTTGACTAGATATTCACTGACTCGGGTGACACTCAATGCTGCATCTCACCACTCGCGTCATCAAAAAAACGGACCCCACTTGCCAATTCTTAGTTGATCGGCAAAAGAGTACCACGCTGCGCAGAAACGGACCTACTGTCCTCATGTACGCACGTCGACAAAAGAGAATGATGCCGCGTCGTGACAGCGGGAGCCTTACCTCAACAAATGACTGCATCCTGACCACTTGCAGCATGAAAGAGAGTGATGCCCGTATGTGTTGCACACCGGACTGGTACCACAAAGTATTCCTAGCAAGCTAGATAGATGGGTTTACTGGAGTATTGAATTGAGGATGAACCGGTGTTTGTGTACTAAAGTACTATATTGATTTGTGTAATGGATTCATTGATTCACCTGAATGCTGGTGCACCTAAATCAACACGGATTAATTGTTTGACTGATAACCTTTAAATGCTGGTGTACTGTAGTCTTGATTTGATTCGTGTACTGGGTTGCTGATGTGCTGGGTTTTTCTTTGTACTATAGCATTGGTTGTCTTTGTTTGATTGGGTACTGGATGTACTGGTGTACTGTAGTTTTGGTTGTCTTGTTTTATTGGCTACTGGTGTACTGGGCAACTATTTTACTGGGTGACTATTTTACTGGTGAACTGGAATACCAGTGTGCTGGTGTACTATCATTAGGGTTGTCTTTCAGTACTGGTGTACTGGCCTTCTGGTTTACTTTATGTACTGGTGTGCTGGGTGACTATTTTACAGGGTGAATTGGGATACTGGTATATTAAATGTCTGATGTACTGGGTGACTATTGTTACTGGGTGAACTATCATTATGGTTGTCTTTGGGTACTGGTATATTAAATGTCTGGTGTACTGGGTGACTATTGTTACTGGGTGAACTATCATTATGGTTGTCTTCGGGTACTGGTATTGACTATTGTACTGGGTGAACTATCATTATGGTGGTCTTCGGGTACTAGTGTAATGAGTAATTATTGTACTGGGTGAACTATCATTATGGTTGTCTCTGGGTACTGGTGTACTTGGTGACTATTGTACCGGGTGAACTATCATTATGGTGGTCTTCGGGTACTGGTATACTGGGTGAACTATCATTATGGGGGTCTTCGGGTACTGGTGGACTAGCTGTCTGGTGTATACTAGTGTAATGGATGACTATTTTACTGGTCAAACTGGAATCCCAGTGTACTGGTGTACTATCATTATGGTTGTCTTTGAGTACTGGTGTACTGTCTTTCTGGTTTGCTGGTGTACTGGGTGACTATTTAACTGGGTACTACTTAATAATTAAATGACTGACCATCTGTATCTATGTAATACTGAATTATCTATCATACACATATTACTGGATGAAAAAGGCACTTCATTACTTCATTACTGTTATTATTGAAGTTTCTAGAATGCTCAGTGACTGAAATACTGATATTACTATATGAATGGAATACTATGCTATTGATTTACTCAAATTACTGAAGTGACTGGGACTCTAGGGCAAATGTCATACTTCACTTCTGAAACAACTAGATTTCTAGCTGTTTTGTTGACTTAGACTATTGGATCTACTGATATGCTTGGCTATTGGTATACTAGATTTCTTCTCTCACTTTAAGAACAGATCTACTTGGTTTCAGGGATATTGAAATTACTGTCACAGACTGAAATGCTTAGCTGTTGATAAACTAATTTCCTTAAACTATGTTATGGACTGAATTGCTTGATTGCAGGCTTATTGACATCACTGTCAAAGCTTTCTCACTAGTTTTCTGTGCTACTATTGTTACTACTGACTGGCTCAAGTCATTCCAGTACAATCCAGTACAGTCAGACTTTTTGCAGTTTTGCTGATGTAGGTTCTTGAGAAACGGCGTTGACAATGAGGTTCGTTAGACAATTTTAGGTTACATCTTCTAACGTAGGCTTAGGGCTCTACCAACAACATGGCGCATCCGGCGTTGGCTGCG
>JBBPNU010000420.1:0-17566 GCA_038091055.1 Leccinum angustisporum
CACCGCACAGAGATTGGAATTGGAGCACAAATACCTCACAAAGTTGCTCAATACAGCACTTGAATCCACAGACCAACAGAGTGCACAAGGACTGCCCTTGATGATTTCAATAAATACCCGCGTTGGACGGGGGGGACGAGACGAGATGGTACGTCAATGCCATACTACCCCCGTTAGACCGACGGATACCAGGTGTTGGAGAGATGTATAAGAGAATTGGAGTCTGGCAAGTGGATATGCGAGAAATAGACCTTCATGTAATTAAAGATTCCATTGATACATTCACTGGACCATCAAGGAACGAGTAGTTATTCATCCAATCAAACTACTAAAAAGCTAGTTGATATGCATGATAATCAGAGTACTTGTTGACATAAAAAGCAGAAAAAGCAGAAAGTGAATCTGTATGTTCAAAATCTATAGGAAGAGGGTGGGGTCCATAAACTCCAATTAAATGAGCAGGACGCAAGATATTGTCCAAAGAAATAATCTGTACCACATCATTCTCATCACCATCAACCTCTGGTTCAACCATCCACATGCCTGTTTTGAAACAAAACTCAACTGGACTAAACCATTTAACCAAAGCACAAGAGTGCAAAGTATTGCGATCAGGGAAAGAAAATAATAAAAGAACTTGAGCAACAGACAAGCCTTGAAAACCTGGCAAAGTGGAGTCTTTCTCCACAAAAACACAATCATACCGAGCAGGACCCTTATGCCAAGATGAAGTTGCATGGATTCGTTGGCGCTGCATTCCACCAACTCCAGAAAGATCGCTAGGAGCATAAAAAGTTGCAACTGCTGATTTGAAAGTATGTGCCTTTTCAAGAAGTTGGGGTCGTTTATTGGGAAGGCCAGCTTGAATGCGAGATTCCTGAACAAAATCTGCCACCAAATCAGGCAATGAAGGATGATCAATCTCTTCACCAATTTCTGCAAATGATCTAAGACGTCGAGGAGCTATAATATTAAATAGATGAGTAACATACTATAGAATAGCATTATCAATGCAAATAGCATAGACATACCAGGTACTTTGGCCAACTCAACAATGGATTTCACCCGAGGACCATCAACATCTTCTACATCTTGAAGATATTCATCATCACGGGCATCTGGTTCATCCCACTCAACAATCAGAGCTTGTGGTTGGACATCACTAGGAAGAGAAGGTCCTGAAAGATATCCTGGTATGAAAAATTTTAATTAATTAATAACATAAATTGAAAGTACAACAGTAGCATACCTTTTGCAATTTGTGTAGCTCTAAAATTTGCCAGATTATCAAGACGCTGATTTATAACCAGCATTTGATATAATGCCTCATGTCTATTCGTTCTCCTCCAAGGAGCCTTCACAGCTTGAATGTGCTTTGATTCTGTAATGGAAGAACATAGTCCATTTGGTGCCCCAAACAACTGAATCATTTCATGATAGTGTTGAAGAGCATGAATTCGAGGAATTGATATTTCATCAGCACGAACTCCACACTGCTGAAAGATAGTTCGTTCTTCTTGAAAGCGAAGAATGGCATTATCCAGTGCTCTTAAATCACCTTCATCGAGACTTGATTGTCGGACAATATAGCAAAAGTCCAGAAATGCTGCAAGGCATTGGACCATTCCATCAGGAAGATAGTCAGCAACTGCTGGTAGATATACCTATATTGGAATAAATGAGAAATAACAAGCAATTAAAATTCTACTTACTTTCATCAATGCTTTGGAATCATTTCCAGTCCATTGTTTGAATCCTCGGCCTTGTGGAAAACGCCTGAGACCTGAGAATGGTGGGACAGCAGCAATGCTATTCAAATAAATACTTTATAATACTCCACTTTGTGACATAATTCATACACTTACCGACGATCAATATCAGCCAAGATAGCATCTGGGTCAGGGAAGTGAAGCTTGATATATGCCTCAACCCAAGCTACAAGATGATCCTTGAAGGTTCCTTTGATAAGTTGATGCAGAAGATCAGGTGTAATGAGCTCATGGATATTGGCTCTGGGAAAGGCAGCAGTAAATGGCTGCAAATATTAAACATAATTGTATTTAACAGGTCAATAAGTAGTTTAAGTTTGCACCTACCAAGATATTATCAACAATTCCATATTCTTTCCATAGAACCTGAGTGGTGAACTTCTCCATAAGCAGTCTAGTGTGATCATGGTCTCGAAGAACTGCATCATCATCACTATCCAATTTCAGTCTATAAGCTGTACATCTAGAATATAATTTAAGCATTTTAAAAAATAGTAATATGTCAAATTCTTACTTCGGACACCAGCCTTGAACAATACAAGCTAAGAGTGCTTGTTCAGGATAATCACCAATATATGGACCAATGCCATAGATAGCACGCCTATAGTGCCCATCAGCACATAAAGTGATCTTGGGTTTTGTCATGGCAGGACGTATGCTCTCAAGTGCAGCTTGAAGAGAAGCATGAAACAATTGACGCCTAAACTTTCGAAACTCTGGATCTGACTCATGTTCACGATCCGCTGAAATAATAATTGTGTAAAATGGCAACTTGAAATGATAGCACTAAATAAAATGAAACTTACATTTGGGTATAGCTAAAAATCCCAACAGGCTCACAGCCTGCCCATGACCTCTTCTGGCACAATTATGAACATTGCCTGTTGAAATATATATAGGCCAATATTCATTCTGTCCTGTTGCAACAGAAACAACAGTTTTGTCACTGGCAAGAATGACAGGAACAAACATGGCCCCATGGTTTTCTTCTTCCTCAGCAAGTTTATTCTATCATATTGTATTTAATAAAATAGTCACACTGGCAGTGTGATAAACCACTTACACATTGGTTCCATGCCCAATTTCCTGTCATAAAGTCAGACCATACACGCTGGTGTTGTTCTCCAAAAACTTGACGTGGTGAATAGTCAATAAAGTCCTTGAGATCTGGATTTGAGAGTTGTTGATCCACCAACTTTGCACCATCACGAAGACACATCTTATATGTGCCCTGTTTCCACACTGGTGCAGAGGGGTCATCAGCATCAGCATGCTGCATTTCAAAAGATTCCCAAGTCTCCTCCTCCATGATCTTGTCAATAAGCCCATAAAGATGCTCATGATTGGCAAAAGGGGGCTGGCCTTGTGAATGAGCTGCCCAAAGCTGCATCAAGTCATCAACTTGACCACCAGGCATCTGATTACGGCGAAATAGAAAATCTGCAAGCTCAAACTGAGCCTGGTTTTTGAATGGATGCCAGGGATCATTTGAATGGGAATGAGCTTTGGGAGGGGATGATGGTTTAGATCCAGGAGGCAAATAGTTCCCTTCTACATCACAAGGAGTTGCTAAAATTCAATTGTTATAATATATATATTTGAATTAATCAAGTGTTACCTACCATCCAACACTGGATGTACCTCATAGTAAGCACCAATGGGTTGTGGCTCCACATCACTGCCAGTGGTAGTACCTGACTTGGAATCTGAATCTAACTCTGAATCTGAATCTACACCTTGACCATGACCTGCGGCCAACTTGTGATCTGCCACTGCCAATAATGGAGGTGAAGGATGTTGACGAGGCCGTATTTTTGTACCAGTAAGCTTGTGATGCATTGCATTCTGATGCTGTATATATCCTGCCCTTGAGGAAAATCCTTTGCTACAGCTTGGGCCAACCTTGTTTGCACAGTAGAACTTCCGGGGTCGGAACGTAGAAGCCATTCTAGGCAAACTGAAATATACAGCCTCATTAGTATTATATTATCACAAAAGATCAACGCAAGTGAAAAGCCCGGCTGAGAAAAGCTAAGTTATTTCCCACTACAACTGCTTATAAGATAGAACTACTACCCAAAGTCTCGAACGTCATTATTGTAACTTGAACTGAATGTATAGTAATAATTTTGCTCGAAGTTGTAATCACGAACTTATGGGAAAATGGCAACATAAGTGATGGGTCACGCACCTTTATTTGTTTGGTGTTGTGCCGGAGTCACAGTCGTACTAGTCACAAACAACTTGAAAGTTGGACCCGACACGTTCAACTTAGTAGTAGTCTTTCTCTTGCCCTTTCTTTTACTCGTAGTCTTGCTCTTGCTCGTGTCACGGTCGCACCACTATCCGCACTGTTGAGAGCCTTGACAAGTTCGGGCCGCAGTCTCGCTCGCGGCACGGTTTACCACTATCACCTCCGAGCATCAGCGCGATGCCAGTCACGACGCGTACGAAGAACAAAGATACACACCCAGGAGATCTTCTCAAGGCTTCGTCGCTTCCAGACGACGACGAGCCGAATCCAGCAAGGACGGCGGCAGCGAAAGCTTCGAAAGCTGGCAAACCAACGGAAACGGAACGCCAGGAGATAATTCAGCAGGTCGCCGTGGTTGAACGCGAGATGGACAAGCGACGACGGAGTGATTTGGCAAGCGCACGCAAACCGTCAGGTCCCCCGGTCATGAAGAAGCCGTTAGCGACTGCAGCGCAACGCAGAATACACGGTACATACCTTCTCACTAAAGTAAACGGACACTGAAACTAATGAGAACCTTGATAGACGACGACGACGACGACGACGACGACGAGAACAATAGAGCGGGAAGCCAACGAGTAAAGAAGAACAAGGAGTCAGCTACGAACGGCGGAGTGAGAGCGGCACGCAGAATACACGGTACATACCTTCTCACTAAAGTAAACGGACACTGAAACTAATGGGAACCTTGATAGACGACGACGACGACGAGAACAATAGGACGGGAAGCCAACGAGTAAAGAAGAACAAGGAGTCAGCTACGAACGGCGGAGTGCGAGCGGCTATTCGTCGACAGAAAGAACTTACGATCGTGGAGGACAACAGCGCCAACTCAGACGGCGAGTTAAATGAGGGAGGAGACCGTGCTATGAATATGCGGGAGATACTAGTATCGGAGGGCACCGGGAATGGAGGAGACGTACGACAGAAGGTATCTAGGGAGATCAGTGAGTGATCACATACGGTCTCAGATTATATGCCTTGATACTGACCTCTATTTAGAAGCTGCTCGCAGGAGAAGCACAGACGGTGCCGATCCGGTGAGGGGCGACTCAGGACAGAGAGAACTTGCAGGGCAACCGACGAACGAGAGAAAACGAGCGCTCGGGCGATATTCGGAAAACAAAGTTGCGATCGTTTCGAAGCGTGCCCGGAGTAACCTTGAAGGTAGAGATGAGTTGGATGTCGACGGAGAGTTGGATGTCGACGGAGAGTTGGATGTCGACGGAGAGTTGGATGTCGACGGAGAGTTGGATGTCGACGGAGAGAGTGGTGGTGGTATGGGAGGACGAGTGGAGCGCACACACTGCGGCGCAAGGCCTGAGCATGCTGAAAAAGGAAATGCCGAAGGGTATGGTGTTACTTCGGCGCTCAAGCGCTTATCGATACTAACCGGCGCTCACTATGGATTTAATTCGTATCCCTGCCTTTCTACGCTACAGACCACCCCAGAAGAAGCCTAAGACTCAGCCGACAACGAATTCAAGCACGTCGCGCACCGCCCCACCAATCTCCGGTCTCCTTCCTAACTGGCAGCAAAGGAAAATCGGCCCCGCTACAAGCCGTTCCACCTCGCAACCCGTCGATTCCGACCTAAACGCGATCTCCCGTAAGTTACTTGTGGATCTCATTTTTTTCGCCGTAGAATGATGGCACCTATTCATTATAGGAGAGACATCTAATTCTCAGCCGGGTGCGTCTCGTATATTACTTAACAGAACGAGCTTCATTCTTTTTCAGTGGTTTCCTATCGACCCTACGGAGGAATGCAAGATACATTTGAAGATCCCCCTCCTGGTACTGCTGAAGACGTTGCGGCGATGGATGTCGACGACTCTCACACAGCTCCGCCGCCAAACCGCTCTATGTCCACAACGCAAGCTTTCCGCGTCGTGCGTTCGACCCATAACCATTCCGCTAGACGAAACGATCAAGTCGAACTCAATAAGCCTCACAATAGCCGTCAAAGGGACTCGGACAATGAGACCGAAGAAGGCGACTCGGACAATGAAGCGACTAAAGGAGATGACGAAGATGGGGAGGGGAACACTCCTCCCCCTCCGAGCCGGCGTACACAGATGCAAGAACAACGCTTACCAAAGGCAGTTGCTACCACGAAGAAGCAAGAAAAGGTAAGTGTTGTGCCGATGCTCAATTGCGGGCTTCGCCAACACTAACGATGTAAAATTACCGCGGGGATATCAGCCGCAGCGAGCCGGTAATGGCAAGGGCAAAGAGAAACAAGATACGCGCGCCACGAAGCCACGTTCGCAGCCCTCAGGATCGCAGATGCCACGCCCCGCGGCGTTCAGGAAGGCTACTAGCGATTTTTCGAAGGTACGTCGTGTAATATATTTGAACGATCATCCGTAACGTTGCCACAGTCTCCCGTCTCTATACTCCCTCGCAAACTTGCTCTCAAGTCGTCTAAGACTGCTCTGAGACCCGAATTGGAGAATTCCAGCCGGCGCAAGCACCACCCTGCGCCCTTTCGCAACCAGCCCGGGGATGATGACAGGTATATGGAAGTCGAGACTGACGACGAAGAGATGGATCAAGACGAGAATGGTGACCAACCTCCACTACGGGGTAAGGGTAAGAGGAAGATATTCAGGAACCGAGATCTTCCGGGGTATCCGGATAGTCTCGATACCTGGCGTGACAAATTACTGCCACGGTGGTTTGTCTACTATGCTACACTTGAGAATCCTTGGAAGCTCGAGCGTGCGGAGCATCTCCAATGTGGACAGGCGCTTTGGGACCATTTTATGAGTATCGAGCACAAGCTGGGACACCATAATGATCCAGTGTGGTCACTGGTAAGTATCAATTCTCTGTCGAGACGGTTGCTGACTCTCAGGCTTCTGTAGCTCAAGCAGCGCACATATGATTGGCGAGGGGATATTGCAGAACGGGCAGTTCTGGCTGTCAAGGCATACTTTTCACGGTACAATGTATTCGATGGTCCAAAGTCCCGTGCGGATTATGTGGCCTGGGCTGTTCCCGAGATTAATGAGGTGATTGATGAGATGGGTAACCAGGTAGTTCATCCACCCGTCGTCTTTCCATTCATGTGGAAGGAGTACGATGAAAGTGACCTTGATAATCCTGTAAGTCGTCTGATTCCCCTGTGATAGTGTCTCACCATTTCAATAGATCATGTCGGGTGTCTTCTTGCATGAGGTGATCCTAGACACCTTTGCTCATTATCATGAAACCACAATGGCTGTCTCGTCTCATGTCAAGGGGAGGAAATATCCAGCCGCTGCCCTTGCCTTTGCAACTGTCGCTGTGAGTTCTCTCCTGCTTCTCTTCAGCAAGCTTTAAAAAAAATAGGTCGAGAGAGCATTCAAGTTGTGGAAGACTGGGATTTATACACTCCCACCCAAGAAGAAAGATCGTACTTTTTCCCAGGGAGTTTGGGGTTTTGCGTTTAATGAGGTAATGACTTCGGTAGAGCATCTAACTGAGAAGCAGTGGAGGAAGATCTTTGATGGGGCAAAGAAGTATATCGGAGCTCACAAGGCTGCTCCTAGTGTTGCTGCTACTTGTTCAAAGATGGGCTTGGTATCAGGAAGGGCAGCTTGCATTGAGGTAGATTCTGAATAGTAGGGTAGTCGAAATGGTTTAGAATGAATCTGATTGTTATAATGGTGGCCTGAAAGATATGGTTATATGGTAGGTTGATGGTCTGATTTAATTGTGAATAATGAGATAATGAAGCACCTGACATCCTTTTGATCTGATATACTGTAATTGAGAAGTTGATATGACAGACAAGCTGCTGAAATGAAAGTGGTGAAATATTGACTTTCTGAAGTGCCTGAGAGGTTGACCACCTGGTCCTAGTGATACAGTGAAATAATGATACACTAATTCAATGATAAGCTGATATTAGTGATAGACTGACCTACATAATTGACTGTGATGCTGGGTTTCTGAGTCCCTCAGGTCATGATATGATGAATTCATTGATAGTAATGACATATTGATTTCTTGACCAACTGACATATTGAGGGTCTGAGTTGTTGATATATTGAAATGCTGAATTGTGTGATATGTTGAGTATCTGACTTCATGATGTCACTGACAGGCTGATTTGTGTGATGTGTTGAAATATGTTCAGCTGATGGACTGACAGACTGACAGTACTGATGGGACTGCTGTCAGTCCTGTCAGTAAGGCAGAAAAAATGTAGGTTTGCTGATGAGACTTCAGCTGCAGCCGCAGCTGGCGAGGCAAGCACACGGATTGGAGCTGTCTGCAACGTCTTCAACGATAGCGAACCTAGAGTCTGAGAAGCAACAGTCGACTGCGCGTCTAGCAGACTTACAGGCCGAAAACGCGGGGATCGCCCTCAAGCTTGATTGTCTCGATCGTGATCGTCAGCATCTCACGGAGTAGCTGAGCACCGCCGTTTGTCGGTCACGCTCACTTGAGCTAGGGGAACGCGGAAATGCGACCAAGCCATTTTTTCTCTCGCTATCGTCCATCGTGAACACAAGGATTTTAGTCGACTACTCCAGAGATCACGGACATGTTACAGTTTTGGAGTCACAACTAGCTATCCTTGACCAAGAGCTCGAGCAAAAGACCACGCTCGTCGACGCCGCGGAAAAAGGAAAGACAACATCTACTTCAGCAAATATCAGACATCTCTCCGGCCAGAGACGTTCCAAGACGATAACGACAACCCCATTTTCTCGCGTGCAGACTATTACTGAAGAGCTTGGAGGACGACATACTTGGCGATCTAGGCAAGTCGTTACATCTGCACATTCATATTTGCATCCTTCGCCAACCACAGGTCACCTTTTAGCTGGTACAAATGATGGGCTTCCCGCCGTTGACGTGCACGCTACCCTCGCCAACACCATGACACAACGGATGCCATATGCGGACAGACGATGAGCTCCGTCTCCTTCAGAGTGGTTAGGAAGGATCCTCTCAACCACCCACTCGTCCGGAACAGAGATCGAGAAGAATAGACATTGAGAAACACATCGATCGCCCCCCACGCGAAGCGACACCCACACTCTTACGTGAGTCGTCCGCCAAACTCAGTTTCAATCAGCATCGCAGCAACTCTGAATCTAGTCTGCGCTAACTACCACCATCTATCGATCCGCCTATCCGCGTAGAAAGCCCAAAACACAGGCTCACCGCCCGCACTGTCATCTACGCAGCCGTGTCAGCGTCGATCGGTCCGCACCTTGGCCTTCAAGCTTCACCCTCACCTCAATGCACTCACATCATCGGCGTTATACAAACTTTGACTTCCCGTTGCGCTTGCAGCGTATACGCCTGCATTGTTCATCCTTGGAACAGCCGGCGTTGCCACAATATCATGGCTGAATTTTTGGCGTCACCCACGAGAATAGCCCTTGGGGGGCAGTCGATTCCGAGTCAAAGCAAAGGTCCAACCATGTAGACAGGGAACGTTCGTTACGGGAGTGCAATTCAGAAGTTATTATCATGCGGTATGTACATACTAGGCGATCCGACAACGTGTGAACTTTACCAGGTTCTTGTTTGCAGTGCACCCCTCTGCCCGTGCAGACATCCCATCCCGCTTCACCTGGTTAACCTTTAGTAAGATAAGATGGAATCAGAAGGTTCTTATCGTCTTTTATCTGTGAGAAGAGCACTGAAACGACATTTATGTCAGCCAAAAAGGAGTTGTCTCGTTGCACACAGCACGAGAAAGCTCGGAATAGGACGGATGCCATTGAGGCGACTGTGTCGGTCGATGAGATACTTTCACGAGCAAATCCACTTTCGCCAAGTTTAAGTAAGGCGGCGGGACAGACCATATGAGCGAGGCGGTCTTCCTCGATCGCCAAGCACTGGATCGCTGCCCACCCTGTCACTACATACGATAGAGGTTGCTGACTTAACTTGTCGCTCACCTCGGGCATCGTTACAACTATCTGGTACAAGAGCGGACATCGAGGAAGGAGCTGTTTGTTCCAGAGAAGCACTAAACCTTTGCCCGGATGGGGACCCTCTTCGTTCAACGCCGTTGAACATTGTCGCACTCTATCTCTCTGAGCGTTACAACCGAATTGGAGATGTAACAGACCTCAATGTGGCCATCTCGTTCGACCGTGACAAGCCCTCGGCATTGGCCCGTCAAGGCACCCGCTTCGTTCGACATCGTCACGGTTGAACAGTGTCGCAACCGCCTCTACGATTATTACAACTAGCTTGGAGACGTGATGGATCTCAGTGAGGCCATCGTCCTCGGGAAACAAGCACTCGACCTTCGCTCGTCTGGACACCCGCTTCGTTCAACGTCGTTGAACAATGTCGCAACCTATCTCTCTGACCTTTATGATCGGATTGGAGATATCCATCATCCACAAGAGAGAAACCCTCGGTCTTCCCCCGTCAGGGCATCTAAATCGTTCAGCGTCACGGTCGCTGAACAATGCCGCTATCTCTCTCCCATCGTCACAAGCGGCTTGGAGATTTAACGGACCTCGACGAGGCCATCATCCACAAGAGAGAAACCCTCCATTTCCCCCCCTCAGGGCACACGGATCGATCAACGTTATTGAACGATCTCACAACCTATCTCTCCCATCGTTACAACCGACCTCAATGAGGCCAACATCCTCGGAAAACAAGCCCTCGACCTTCACCCATCAGAGCGCACCTGCTTCGATCAGCGTCGTTGTACAATGTCACACTCTATCTTTACGATCGTTGCAATAAGATTGGAGGTATGTTGGGCCTCACCCGCTTCACTCAATGCCATTGAACAATGTTGCAAACTATCTCACCAGTCATTGCAACCTGCTTGGAGATATGACGGACCTCAAATATTGGGGAAGACATTGGTTAGATTTGGTTAGGAGGCAACACAATGTTAGGGGGGGTTAGGGATATTGGGGGGGATATTGGCAAAGACATTGGTTAGATATGGTTAGGAGGCAACACAATGTTAGGGGGGGTTAGGAGGCAAAACAATGTTAGGGGGGGTTAGGGATATTGGGGGAGATATTGGCAAAGACATTGGTTAGATATGGTTAGGAGGCAAACAAATGTTAGGGGGGGTTAGGAGGCAAAACAATGTTAGTGGGGGTTAGGGATATTGGGGGGGATATTGGCAAAGACATTGGTTAGAAGTAACACAGCCACATCTCTGTACAGTTCTATACAGTCTGTATTCTCTGTGACCTCTATATACCTTTGAAAAATGTCAACAAATATTCTTAGACTTGATTACAGATAGAGTGAGACACAGCCACTAGTCTGTACACTCTGTACAGAATTTGTCTGTACAGGTCTGTAGTCTCTGTAGAGTCTACTTAGTCTGTACAATGATTACTAATCAATTACTAATCAACATACCAAAAGTGAGACACAGCCACTAGTCTGTACATTCTGTACAGAATTTGTCTGTACAGGTCTGTAGTCTCTGTAGAGTCTACTTAGTCTGTACAATGATTACTAATCAATTACTAATCAACATACCAAAAAGGCTGACACAGCCACATGTCTGTACAGACTGTACAGGTCTGTCAGTGCGAAGGTACTCTGTAGTCTCTATAAGTGAAAAGGTTGGTTTGCTGATGTGGCCTTGTTGGCCAAATGTTTCGCGACATCGGAATCGAAAGGGGGGATGTGGAAAGGGGAAGATTCTTTTACGACGATCTTCATCACGGCCACGGTCTTCGGGAAACTGTTGATGTATTCGGTGAGTTTTCGGTTGACGCTGGTCGGGGTTTGGGAGAAGGTACATTCAACGAAGAAGTACGGTCGGGCGTGAGCTAGACGGGGTTCGCTCGAGGTGGAGCATATCCGGACGTGGGCATCAGGGTACGCCACGATCGTCTTTCCCTTGACACGTACGTTAGTGCACATTCGGATTACCACCACGTCCCCATCGTCGACGGTGGGGAAGGGGATGGTACAGATTGCCTGGCGGAGCTCTGCTTGGAACTCGCTAAAGGCCATTTCATGAACGTCGTCAGGCATTGTTACGAGTAATTCGTCGTCGTTCGTAAAGTAAGTGAGCCTGACGAAGATAGAGATCAGTGGGAACGCCGAGTGAATGATGAATACGGATTAAGACTTGCCTCGCCTCACAGAGCCTATCATCCCCCGGGTCACCTAATTCCTGCATGATATACTCATATTCATCACTGTTCATGCGCAAAGATATCTTCGAGTGGCATCAAAAACTTCAACAAACTGTGAATGGACCACAAATACCTCGTCCATCCTCAAAATACGCATGTTTCGTATCATCTCAGCAATCCGCCTACACCTAGCTGTAAGACGTACATGTATCATAAATTAGCAGAAAACATAGTGCATATTTTGAATGGGCGTGCCTGTGTCAAGTTTTAACTTGTGGCCCTGGCGGCCAGCCTCGGTATCTGGGACGACAAGAGCGAGGTTTCCATAGTGATTGGAGGGCCGGGGGTAAGCTTTTACAGTATTTTTTGAGCCTTGCGATTTGACAACGTTCGAGTTGACCAGTGTGCTGGTTGAATGGGCTTTCAGTGCCGGCAGCGATCCAGCGCGACTTGGGGACCAAGTTGCTGGAAATGAGTCGTGGAGTCTGACTGCCAGTGTGCCAGCCTGCGGCTTCTGACAACCAGTTCTTCGACGAAGTTCGGCGAGGTCATTGGAGGAGATACAAAAGGCGTCATCGAGCGCAGTCAGGCCCGGAGTAGCAGCCTGAGGCTGGCGGTGATGTGCAGGGGACATCAAAATAATAATATGATATTTCGCAGCTACTTACAAAGCATTCATAACAATAAGCAGAGCACGTGCATGTGGACTGCCAGTTGGTCAACGTTAACGACGGATAGCATTTGTACTTGCCGTGTAAGCTCAAAGTGCTAAGAAACAACAGCGGCCACCTTTGGTCGAATGGAAATTAGACTCCCATCGATGCGATTTCCTACACCTGGATGATAAAGACACGTTAACGAGGTGAACAGTCGGAGGATTACTTTTAAAATATCTTGCTTTATCATTTTTGTGTGTGTATTTGTACGTGTTTAGTGTGGATAAAATCCCGTGACCTAGATTACAAATCGTATGCTGTTATCAGCTGCGTACCACTTGAGGGTCGGCCCGTTGCCGACCGGGAACCTTGCTTGCACATTTCGCATGTCAATTCCACCACGTCGGCATTTGTAGCATGTTCAAACTTGAAGTTAACAATCAAAGTAACGAAAAAGCATTGTATATCTCCAACCCAAAAGGCACGGATCGGGCTCGCGTGGGACGCATAGTGATAATCCTTGAACGAGCCACTCGATTCCCTGATTATGCTCTACCAGACGCATCGTTTCCATCAACGATACGGTGTACGGATACACCCGCTCTTGATGTTTCGTGATCATATGTGGCACCTGAAAGTCCAACCACAAATTCCAGACCTCCTTGATCATCTGCGGATCAATGTTAACCGTGAGCCAGAACACGTCCCACGGAGCCGATCTCGAACAGAAGTCCGTTCACGGACATGTCTCGTCGGTTGATGTCGTACAGCTACACGTCAAAGACCGGTCAAGCTTCTTGCGGAACGCGGTTGATTCGAACTGCAGCTTTTGATCCTCTGTATATAATTCCCAACCTTGTCCGAGCACGTCTTCAACACGTTTCATGTGGTCAGGAATCATCGATTTGTCGAGCCCCGCATCTGATACATGTCATTGCGATATTGGAACTGGCAACGACGGCGTCAGCTAGCACGGTTCGAGAGAAGTGACGCAAATGTGCGCCTTATTGTGTAGACGTTTGATGTGCACCTTGATAGAGGGAGTGATCGGGATCGTTAGCACGCCGAGTAAGCTCAAGGTGCTAAGAAACGACGACGGCTGCTACCTTTGGTCGAATGAAAAACGTATTAAGCTCCCATCCGTGCGAGTAGTAGATGGAGTGAGGAGCGGTGCATAGTGTTATATAATCATAGCGGGAAGGTTCGGGGAATGGTTCCGATTCCTGCCGGGTGAACGGGGAGAGGACGGGGTCACGTGCGTTGCGGTGAACTTCGGGAATTTTCGCGAAGTCGAAAGCCTTGGGGCTAAAGACTGGGCCGAACGAAACGTTCGTAAGATAAATACGAATGGTGACTAGGTCGTCTGCGACGACACATAATCCAATTAACAAGTCCTGGCCGACGGTTGCGTAAGGTATGCTCCAGCTTCGATGAGGTCGAATGGAGTCGGGAGTACGGGAAAACACAGACTTTTTCATTGGGGCAGAGGTAAAATGTAGACAAAGTGAGGCTGTCGGATAATCGATGAAGGAGGCATGCTCGATCCGTGCTGTCTTGGGCCATATGTTGTTGTTCACACAGAGCATTGCACCAAAACGTCGGGTCGTGGCACGTTGAATGAGTTCTGCCGGTGGGGGTGGGGGTGACGGCCTTGGCGGAGGAACATCACCGGGTGAGCACCCGTTTGAGGTCAGTCACCTTGAGGACAATGACGTCTCGTCGTAAATCTTCACTTTCTCCTCGAGATCGTGGATATAGGCCTAAGGCGCATCCAATTAGTAAGTAGAGAAAATACGGCAAATATCGAACGTACCTCAGTAGAGGACTCTTGTTCTGACAGCTTCGCCAATCGCAACCTAAGCTCTTCCACGTAGAGCTCCGTAGCGGAGTGCCTGTCCGTTAGCTGCGCTAATTCCTCTTCTTTTTCCTCCACCATTTCGTTCGTCAAGCGCGCAGCCGCCCGATTCAAGCCCAACTCTGCCTCCATGGCACTGATTGTCTTCTCGTATTCTTCGATGACAGGCCCACGATCTCTTCATACATTCCGGTTCCGCCTATGCTCCCACCGGTGGACGACCGGTTCCCCGAGCTCACGACGGAGCCTTGCCAGTTCTTCGGTGCGATCAACATACTTCTCTGTCACCATTCAACGTCATCCCAGCCGTGTTCCTTCTCATTGACAACAGCTCGATTTTTGATGTTCCCGGCACGGTTCGCGTATTTGAGGGTATTCACCGTCTCGCCTACGTTCCAATCCGTTGGGCTAACACAGGCAACCATGAGAGTGTGTGCGTTGCCCCCAAGCGAATCTTGGAGAAGCTGAGTGAGTTTGGAGTCACGATAAGGTACGTGCAAGCTGGTATGAGACTTTGCACGAGATAGGTCACCGAGTGCTGTGATGACATTGCCCAAAGCCAGAAGACCGCCATTAATGGAGACGCCCTCTTCGATACGTTCTCCGGCGGCAGCGGTTCGCTTCAGCTGAGCTTCAAGTCAGCAGAAGATAAGATCGGGAATTAGGAAATAAATACCCTTTCAGAACCAGCCAAGTCGACAAAGTGGAACCCGGACACAATCGTCGTCCATGCGCAACCATCGTCATCGTTATCCGCTATTCGGTTGTCTGAAGGCGGTAATCCGAGGGAACTGGCGGGACGCCCTTCCAATCGCTGTATGGAAACTTGGGGTAGGGGGCCTGCCTAAGATAGTAGGAGAAGACACCCTTGCGGCCATGGGTGAACTGGTATAGACAGATCATGGTCGCGCAAGACGCGAAGGCGAAGGTTGGAAGGGAAAAGTACGCACTGTCACGGTTATCTCGTACTCGTCATCGTCGTGACATCTCAGTCTGCTGCCTGCATCCCCATCTCGTTCTCGTCACGTCCTCGAGTCGTGTATGCCATCGTGGCAGTTGTCGCGTTGTTGCGTCGGCGTTTGATATGTTTGTTCAGCGATTCCTCCTCATCGTATCGTAGGTCATTGTGTGGTACTTAGCTTCTGCCCGCTGAAGCGAGAGAGCGGTGACAGAACGTGAGCGCGGGTATTGTGGCGGTGGATCCCCGACTCCCACGTTAAGTGGGGGAGGGTTTTCTCGCGCCAATCTGCAAACTAAATTTGTAAAGATTGCGCCAGCTAAACACAATTCGTAGCGGCGCTCTTGCGCCAAGTCCCCGACTCTTGGGAATATGTAACCAATTTCGTAATAACACGCCAATGATAGTTACTTGCATAAGTATCCTTCGATTGTTCGGCAGCCTGTATCTTGCCTGCATCTTGATCAACAACTCCGAAAACGCCTTGTGCGTGTACGCACATGTAAACGAGTCTTCCACCGCCCGGAGATTGTCCATGTACAGATTGATCACCAAGCTTGCAAATTCACATACGAACTGCACGTGTTGGTTGTCCCGCGCGTCCGCACCTGAAACGAATATCCGCACCTGAAACAAATCGTCGTATTGGTTTACGAGTCTCAGTGGAAGCTCATACCTAGAAAAAAATTACAATTATAAAAGGCACGCCAAGCAGAAAACCAAACACACTTTTGGCCATTCTCTGTGCCTCGTTCTGAGACTCGGTGACGAACCACTCGATTCTCTGATTGTGCTCTACCAGACCCAAACGTCTGCCCATAGTATGTCAGCATCGTTTCCATCGACGATACGGTGTACGGATTCACCCGCTCTTATGTAATGTCCTTGTTCATATTCGTGATCATATGTGGCACCTGAAATTTGAAAGTCCACCCGCAGGTTCCAGACCTCCCGTCCCACGGAGCCGATCTCGAACAGTCTGAAGTCCGTTCACGGACTTGTCTCGTCGGTTCAAGTTGAGGTCGTACAGCTACGTGTCAAAGACAGGTCGAGCTTCTTGTGGAACGCGGTATATAATCGTAGTGGAGCACAACTTGTACCATCATCAAGTAGTCAATTCCTACGTCAGAATTGCTAGAGTCGGGGATTATCATGAACCTCAACAAATTCGAATAAGAGCACAGCGCTTACGAAGAACACTGCTACTAGGTGTAGATCGCAGTAAACATGGAATTCCGTATGTTTCCTTCGTCTTTGGCGACCAGGATGCTGCGATGGGCTACAAGGTATATGAGGCGTGAGGTGTTCTGATAACTGTCCAGCCAAGACAATGATGCTATCCGTCAAAGGTTGATGTTTCATCAGACAAGATATATACGATGTTGGACAATCAGTGAATGTTCACACATTCTTCTTCCTGATCGTCCCGGTGCTGGTCGGCGAGTCGATTTCGATATGCTCTTGACATGATCAGTCCCTCATGTGACGACGATCAGCCTGCATAACTCTTCTCGTCAATCGTTTAAACCAGCTCTCTGCTTATTTCACGACACGACACCCATTCTCACTCATTCATCATGAAATTGATTCCCTTTGCGTATCTTCTTCTCGTGGCAGCACCCGTCCTTTCTATCCCTGCAGGGGTGAGCTTCAGTTCCATGGCGACGCGTGCTCGGATCAGATCCCCACCCTTTCATTTGATATAGTTCAGGGAGATCAACACGGACTCGGAACCGCCGCCTCGCGTAGAGGAGCCAAGTACTTCCAGGGAACCCCCACCGGCAGGCTACCCACCAGAAGGCTATGCACCCCCGCCACCAGCTGCCGCTGCCGCATATCCCGCCCCCCCGAATCAATATCCACACTACTATACCGTACAATAACTTCGGCAGTCATGCTGGTTCGGCACCTCCATAGAATACACAATTGCGCACACATTTCTCATCATCCAAACCGCTACATTATATCTACTATGTATTCTGAAGGT
>JBBPNU010000421.1:0-17552 GCA_038091055.1 Leccinum angustisporum
GTGGTGTTGAATCCATTTTGGCGTATACAATCTATAATGAAGTTGTTGTCAGCTCTACCCTCACCTGTTGAGGACAAAACTCGGGTACTTACTTACTTTTATATTTGTGACTGGGTCGAGCTCGTGCTCACCATTACCGCACCTGCTTCAAAGGAGGCAGGAGACCTCTGGTTTCGATGGTATTTATTAACCATCACGTGACGGCCACGGCCCACGGTCCGGCGCTTATTCAGCCTGAAAATTTTCTTATCGATCCACCCTGTCCCACTAGTGACTAGAATCAAGAATATTGGCTGGGTCGACAATCACGAGTCTGTGTCTCGGATAGCAGCGTCTTGTTGCCATGTACAGCAGAGCTTACTAAGCCTCCAGTTTGCGCGATGCGAATCACCACTGACATCGTTTGTCGATGCCGTGCTCGCTCGACAAAGTAGTCACGTGTAGTCACGTGATTATGTTGATAACAGTTAACAACCAAAGATATGTTATTAACCAGCGTCTCGAGTTTTCTCCGTTTCGTCACGTGCGGTCACATGATGATGTTTTTAACCGGCTATTAACAGCACCTTGACTCAAATTGAAAGTTTCCGCCCGTAGTACCGCTAACATTGGCCCAGAGTCTCCTCTTGCGGTTCTACCTCGTTCGACCCAAAATGGTATGCCTGCCATTTTTGGTCATCTTTCCCACACCGCTAGATGCGAGACGGGTCGTGCCTGTCACGGTAGGGCTGTGCTATTCCTGGACGGAGGCTCTTAAAAATTCCAGGAATATGTAAAGGAATCAGACAAGTATTAAGAAATGATAAGGTAGAAGGACCTCCGGCAACGCGCTGAGACGCTCGGGAGTATGCTTGGTGCACTCGCCCAATCACGATCGTCCACTGGCAACTCGTGGATGTGTTGCGAGAGAGCTGCGTTGGTCGTGTTGGAGTAGGCAAAGAAGTCGATGAGTCGGGAGGCCTCTGCACAAGATGCGGCCTGAGCCATATAACAGCATATCCCAGGCCTGTCGTGAAACCAAAGTCGTTTTGACCCTAACGAGTATACCCTCACCGACGTCGAAACGTACACCCCCGGAGAAAAATTGACACAAAAGTCAAAAAGAGTCTAAGCGATCGATTAGGAGAGATCGTGATGAACAATAAGTAAGCGATGAACCCCTTACTAGGAACAAGTGTGTTTGTACCGGGTAAGCAATGACTAAGCCATCAACGAAAAGGGTAGTGTAGCGCACGCCGCAGAGACACTTTCTGCCTGTTAAACTTGAACCGTAAAGGAAATACCATGCCTCAAGACTTGGCTAATGTCGTCACCTTGCCCCGCCCCTTCTGAGTCTTCGCCGCCTTCTTTCACTATCCCTTCATTAACACCGATGGTTTCTCGAGTTCCTACTGCGACTTTACAAAATGACACAGTCGTTGATATGGGCGACACAAACCTCTACTCAGTCGGTGACGAAATACAGGAAGATGAACTGGTGGTGAGTAGTTGTCAAGTATAGTGGTCGTTTTTTTTGATTATGCGACAGCCCCTCGACTACATGACCGATCCTTCTGCGCCATACCTCCACTTAGAGGTTGCCCGTGCGAGGCGAGCGGTCCTGCAAGCACATATGCGTCTTGCTGCCTCCACAGTACTAGAACACGTGTCTCGCACCCGCCTCAACCGATTGAAAGTCCAACATTTCAGGAAGGCTATTGAAGCGGCCAATGCCAGTGTCGGTCAATGGTGTGACAACATTCGCCACTCCGGGCAACCTCTTCATTCACCGCATATCATCTCGCGGCGTTATTCACGTCGAAGGACTCAAAACCGCGGTACCAGTGAGTCGGAATATCTTCGTCTTTCTCGCACACCTATTAACTACGAAAAAACAAGATCCTCATTTGGTGCCCCCTGACGATGAATTTTTTGTAGATTTACAGTAGCTAGCTTTTTTTGTCCGTTCTGTTGTACTTGCAAGAATACCAGCTCGATAGAGGGTACTGTACGTAGTAATTGTATGGTATGTATCTCTCGATTCTGTTTTTTCGAGTGCAATATTGCATAGTGAAGGCCCTCCGGGCGGACCTGAACAGTGCTAGTGAACCCTGCGAAGACGGATCAATTACAACCTAAAAAAGCACGATCAGAGGTAGCGCACTGGTGAGACGACGGGAGCGAATCAGGAGGAAACCGAACCCTAAACCGACTCAGATCTCGCCAGCACCAGGCGGGAAAATTGAACGACCTGGGAGCAGAGCCACACGCAAGGCGGTGTAGGGTGACCTACATATTGGCTCCCCGTATAAATAAAAACAAATTTGAAGCAATCATACAACTATAAGTTACTATAGTTGATGAAAATTTCCGGGAGGCGGTGCTGTCATTATTATGACGGTATGATCCCAGGTATTCAGATCTTCAGATCTTCCCACAGAATTCTCGTAAAACCAGCACGTGATCTGTAAACTGAGAGTGGAGCTTTCATCATATACCGTCCGAGTCTCTGTACTTAGTCTTGAAACCCATCCTTTGAAAGTAAGAAAGTCGGAACACAAGCTGCCGGAGTTTCCAGGTGAGGTTGTCATTTGCCTACCCGTGACCGTTTCGGTACTGCACGCCGTGCCGTGCGTCGTCGTTCGTCATCGTGTTCGCATTCGTGGTCGATGCTACGCCGTTGTGCCATTGTGTGACAACATCGACAACGTGCGGGAGCAACTGCACGACGGTCACAACTGTGTCCGTCGTTTCTACATGCTGAGCGAGGGGACGGGGGGACAGGGACGGCGATGGCGATGTCGCATCGTCGTGTCGTCAACAACGTTGCTCCCGCTGTCGTCCTGTTGTGGTCGTGGTCGTGCCGGTCGACGCAGCGTGACGGCGTCGTTGTCGTCCGTCGTCTTCGTCGCGACATCAGGAAAATTTTTAAGTGCTGATATACATAGCTGAATATGATCAACTATTTATCAGTCTGATATATCCAGATAAATGTATATCTGTCAATATTATTTTCAGATCATAAATTTACACAACAGATAATATCCTATAGCTCATGACAGACATTTCATCACTTGATCAGGTATTACCCTTTGATATAATTATGTTCCATCATTGCCCAGTAAATATCATCACTTTGCCACCAAGCTTATACATTATAATTTGAATATCACCATGATATCACTAGATCAGATATTACTCTCTGCACATCATTATTTCCCAACTAAGGTCAGATATTATCCTTTGATATCATTATGTTCCATCATTGCCTTTCCATATCATCACTTTGCCACCAAGGTTATACATTATAATTTGAATATCACCATGATATGATATCATCCTTTGATATCATTATGTTCCATCATTTCCCTGTCAATATCATCACTTTGCCACCAAGCTTATACATTATAATTTGAATACCACCATGATATCACTAGATCAAATATTATTCTTTGCATGTCATCATTTTAGGACCAAGCCAGAAATGATCTGTTGCATACCATTATTTTCCATTAAGCTCACATATTATAATTTGAATATCACCATGATATCACTAGATCAGATATTATTCTTTGCATGTCATCATTTTAGGACCAAGCCAGAAATGATCTGTTGCATACCATTATTTTCCATTAAGCTCACATATGATAATTTGAATATCACCATGATACAGCTAGATCAGTTACATGTCAACTTTGAATATCAGCATTTTGCCACCAAGCTCATGTAGTATCATTTGAATATCACCATCATATCTGTATCATCATTTTACCACCATCAGATATGATAATATCCTGTGAGAATACTATCAATTTCAATGCCCAGCACTCAGCAATCAAGCCCAATAATTAGTACCCTTGAAAATGCTGCATAGCCACCATTTTCTCATGAAGAGTATCAAGGCTTGAACTTAATTTTGAAGTGCTGATATGCCTAGCTAAATATGATCAATTATTTATCAGTCTGATATATCCATATAAATGTATGTCTGGCAATATCATTTTCAGATCATAAACTTATACAACACATAATATCCTATAGCTCATGTCAGACATTTCATCACTTGATTAGGTATTATCCTTTGATATCATTATGTTCCATCATTTCCCTTTCAATATCATCATTTTGCCACCAAGCTTATACATTATCATTTGAGTATCACCATGACATCACTGGATAAGACATTATCCTTTGCATTTCAATATTTTACCACTAGGTTCAAGTGCTGATATTTCCAGATGCATATGATCAGCGGGTTCACAGTCTGATGAACAAACATACACATTTGCAATTGCTTTTCATCCATTGAGCTGATATAAACCATACTGCTGAGGCCATCATACAATCATATCAGCAAGCTTGCATATAACCCCCTCTTCAACATCCTGATTTTAAAAGGCAATCTCAGCTTTTAAAAGGCATGATCATGATACTATCATCATTGTATGTGTACATATGCAATTAAATTAATGTGTCATTATGTACGTATGTACAATCAATTACCTCAATCCCAATATTTAGAGACAAGTGCATATAAATCAAGGTCTATAATGTACTATAAAGATGCAACAACGTCCCGAGCAATCTCCTCTCTCCTCTCTTGTCCCACATCGCCGGATGGCGGCCAGTCGCGTCGGGAGTAGTTGCTTCGGGGTCTGGGGAAGAGTGTAAAGGTGTAGAATCGTCGTAAAGATACAGAAATGCACGGCAGTGGACGACGAGGGTCTTTATTCCGTCGGACGGCGACGCGCTTGGCAGTGCAGACGTAACGACGGCCTGGTTGGCGGGTTCGTCCTTGATGAGAAGTTTGAAGAGGATGACGGTGTATCCTCTCCAAAAGGCGCACTCGGGCGGATCGTCGTTATGGTCTGTGTATTGGACGTGCAGCTCTATCAAGCAACAGTGACGGGAACCGTGACAGGAGGCATCAATTGCTAAACAGAGGCGGACAAGTCAGTATAGGAAAGCAAAAGCGTACAAGATGTGTCGCGTACAAGATGTGTCGCGTACATTGGGTGCGTGCGAGCGCGGCCACGCGAGGACTCAACGTTGCCCAGTTCATGACCAAACTGAGCGCGAGACAGAGCAGATCAAAGGCTTGAACTGAGCACGGAGATGATGTCTCCGTTTGCCGCGCTTGAGACTAGTGGATGTGGCGAACGCGAGCGCGTGAGGGACATCCAAGGCGGCGTCACACCACCACTGATCGTCGTGCGACAGCAGAGTGAGCACTCGCATGGCGTCGCACAAACACTTTCGCGCTGCCACACGTCCTGGAGTTTCGTTGCTCCAAAATCTCAGTAGCTTGCTTTGCCGAAGCGGGAGGCACGTTGCCGCTGCAGACGGCGACGATGCTGTTCACGATCGTGATGATCTGCGTCAAGTTCTCGTTCAATTTCGGGGCCGGTATTGGAGTGCGCACGCCAGAGAGCACGCTCTGGATAGCGTACACGATGGATTCGGTCTGCGCTTCGAGGTAGGGCTAAGATCGGAATAAAAGTCAGCGTCAAACTACTTCTCAACGGCAAAACGCAAGCGCACCTTCAGTTCAGACCATACATCCTCTGGAGGTGCGGAATCGTCGCTGACCACACCACTTCCAGGAGCAGGCGACTTGTCGGATATAGGAGGAGGCGAGTTCGTACTGGAACTCGAGGGCTCGGAAGACGACGCCCCTCTTCGGTCCAGAAATCTTGTGGCCAACGATTCCGCTTCATGCCTCGAGCTCGCAGCAGACGATTTGCGCTCATATCCAGACCGCAGCTCTTCGGTGGAACGCAGGGACGACCGTGACGGTGTGTGTGAAGGTAGTGAAGGAACGGAGAAGTCCTCCTGTTCGGTTCGCGTGGCCTTTCAGATCCAAATCATCCTGGAAATCTCTGTGATTGTCGCAAAGACATGGCTAGCAGCAGCAGCCAAATGACTAACTGGCGACATGCCAGAGCTCACGGCGGGTGTTTTGGTTGCGACCACGAGATTCGAGAGGGTTGCCTCGAGACGTTCATGGAGAAGACGTAGCTGATCGATGTCAACGTGGGCACGCGCAGGCCGTGATTCGTATGTTGAAGTGGGCAAAGATGGCGTGCAAAGATTTCACTAGGCCAGGTTAACCAGATGGGTGAAGGTCGAGTGCTAACGTTGGTCGCCCGAGGATGATAGATCCCAAGTCGACTGTGCCACTCAGAGAGATCGTTTGTGATGTTGTACAAGAGCATTGGAAGACGGGCGATGGCTTCCATGATAATGGGTCAACGCATGTCCAATACTGATGCTTGTCAATCAACAATAATCACCTAGTCGATGTGGTCCATCCTGCCTCCCTCCGCGAAAGTTCGGGAACACTGACGCTGTCTATGAGGGCAATTGTTCGATTGGCACGACCACCCTTGCAGATGAAGCGAAATAAGCACCTTCTGAGTCCATTGGGTCGGATTCAACGTTTTGGGAACACAGGTGAGAGGCATAGGAACTATTCCGACCGAGGCATTGAAAGGTACTAGTGCCGGTCGACCGAGGACGACTCGGATGTGAAAAAAGGGTAATATTTCTAATGGTTTACGCCTGAAAAATCTGCTTTGGCCCGATTTGGAAACAACTTCTTAGTCATTGTTTATACTAAGCTCATGTTGCCCAAAGCATGACGTTGTTATGCCTAAACTGTGGCAAGGATTACGACCGATTCCATACCAACATCGGGCGCCGGGCGCACTATTGTCCTCCCCGTCGATCACATTCGTCCACATCTCTTCTGGCGTATTCAGCTACGATCGCAAGAAGCGGTTCCTCTCGTTCCCGCTCGATGACTCCGCTCGACGTTGACGACGACACAGGAAGCGCGTCCACAGCCGACAATATTATCATCGCTCGGAGCCAGCAAATGCACCAACAAAGCCCGAAACACATTCGTCTCTTCCGGGTTGGAGTGATCGATAACGCTCGAGACTTCCGTTTGTATTTACCGTAGCGCCTTGACCGCGTGTTTCTCTTACGGAACCTAACGTCCGAGTGAGGATTCCCTTTCAGACTTATCATAAAAATCAATACATACCGTTGTTTCCGAATGAAGCACTTGGGTGATTGAATGACCTCTTCCGGCGCAGCCCTATACACGCACACGCACGTATCAATAGACGCGTTCCTCGACTAATTGATGGAGCGCTCACCTCACGAATCCATCACCCAAAAATTATCCAACTGCGTCTTTCTCAACCACCTCAGGCGAAATTTGACTTGCCCCGACATAGTTGGGTCTGAATATTGATACACCCCGTTGGGCGCATCCCGATCGGAGCACAGTGAGCGCAGAAGACTGCTGAGTCCGCAGTACCTTGAACACAATGCGGCATCAGCGTGTCAGCCCACGAAGTACCCAAGTCAAACGGACACATAAATCTCTTTCAACCCCGCATCCACCACCGCCCTCTGCATGAAACACGAATCGGTCACGATGGGGGTGCTCGAATTGGATTGAGGGCAGAAGTGGATGGATTAGTAGGGAGTCAGGAGCCGTCGCTCGGGGAGGTATTTGAGGATCTTTTGAAGGGATAGTTTCTCAATGCTAGTAAAGGGGAGGATATAAGGATACATGTGTTGATAGAATTGCGAAGCATGACTCGCCTCGTCGTAGCGGACGCGTATACGCTCCAGATACGAGGGCTCTGTGATGCCGACGACAGAGACATACCAGATGGAAATATGAAAACCCTGCCCGTGTGCCCTATAAAGATAGTCAATACGACGAGAATGCTGCTCACGGGAGCGGTACGATCTTGACGGACTGCGTAGGGAATATTACGCCGTCCCTGTTGACATGAATGATTGAGAAGGTCTCTGGGACAAAGTAATCTATCTCGAAGACCGGCGTGCAGGACTTGGATCATCTGGTTTGGATTGAGGCCCACGTAGAGTTTAAACTCTTTCATGTTGCAGGGATATTCTGGGGGGACATTCAGGGTAGATACGGTCGTGGATGTCGACATACTTCTCTGAAACTGTGGAAACGGAGTCAGCATGGGTCGTGAGACGTGGTGGATGACGCACCTTGCCAAACGTAATGCTTTCTGAAACGCCAGGACGGAAGAAAAACGATCGCTTCAGGGAGATTAGACACTCAACTGACGACGCCCTAAGTCTCTAGACGGACGAGAATCCACTGCATTATGCTCGGCAGCTGTTGTGTGCCGCTCCGTCGACTCGATTGGTCTTTCGGTCTGTCGACGAGGATGTTTTCTGCGACATAGTGCCCGCTGTGTTCGGAGCAACCAGCTATCGTGTATGGAATCGCATCTACGGGGAAAGATACGGACAAGTCAGCGTTTCCGTTTTATGCTTCTTTAAACGTTTCTCTGAGGTGGTCTTCATGATGAATAGATGACGCCGGTGAGGGTGGCACATCGAGAGATGTACAGTCGAGGCGGTAGAATGGGGAAGCTAAGAGGAGAGCCATGATATAGTCCGCGATAGTCTGTCTAAGGGCGGCGACTTCGTGATACGGATCGGTCGTCAACTCCAATAGGCCCACGAAGATCGTGAAGAACGATGAAAGCAAGACACGGTTCTCCTCTCGCGCTCCGTCGTCGTCACCAAACACGTCCAACCACTCATTAACAGCGATGGAGGTCATTTCCTCTTCGTGAGGCTGCGCACTCGGGTCCGAACGCTACTTCCTGTCTTCTTCCCCGTAAATCCACGCGCAAATCACAAAGTAACCTCTCCACTCCCTGACGAGACAGCTGATGAGGATAAGAAGTTCCTTGCGCACCATTGGACTCGCGTCGTCCTTCACGGCAAGCGTCGCACAAGTGGCGACAGCCACATCCATGCGGAAATGAATGCCGAGTCAGACGACTGCGGGGTGGGGTTTCCACAGGTGAGATGACGTTTGGCGGACCAGTATGAAATTATGGGAAGAGGGTCCGGGAGGGTCTCGTCCGAGCCATGGCGCCTTCCATTAGTGAGTTTGCGGTGTGGTCCAGGCGTCCATCTGTAGTTGGGTTTGACGAAGGGTCAGAGGTGGACGTAGAAGTCCAAGCGCGTTCAGTGAGATTGTCCGATCCCATGTCTGAACCCGCGTGCTCTCTGAAACCAGAGGGAGAGCGAGTCAACGCCTAGACGAGCAAGTTGGCGCAAGACGAGCAAAAGGGCGCCAAATGAATGGCCTTACTCTGTACATGATGTCCATTTTGCATGTGGTGTTGTGCGTTGCTGCGGACGACGAGCTCGCTGTTGGAGGCGATGACGACGCAAGGCGTGCTGGAGTCGGTGTCACGTTGTGTCACAAGTACCAAAATGTATAATCAGACTAGTGTGGTAAGTAAGTACACAAGTACGAATGTCCCTCGCCGCCGAACCCCCGATCGGTGCGTTGGTGGAGATACCGGCTGGCAAGGGCATCCCGCTTCTGCGGGACGACGTCCTTCGCGCCTGGCAAATGGGTCGGCATCGAGCTCTTCGAGCCCAAGGGAAAGAACGACGTCACATCCATCGATTCAGCTCCCGGCTAGCCCACGACATCGCGGACAAGTTTGGCATGGACCAAGTTAGGCTCAAGGTCATGGTCATGGTCAACTACAACAACGACTGGACACGTTCTACCCGTTCTCTGTCGTGAGTGTTTTTTTGTCGTATTAATGGCTTCTCTCGCCGCACAAGACGATCTTCAGCTCAAACATACATATGACACTCCCTGCTCTCCGGAGAACTGTCTGAGCGTCGTTGCTGTGAACGACACGGTCGACGAGCGAGCTGGGACGAGGAAGCTTATGCTCATAATCGATCATCCTGGCGTTATTTGGACGGGTGAGTGGCATGGTTTCTTCTCCCTTTCCCTCTCTTTCCGCGCGATGAACTGACACATTAACATCATCCCTGTGTTTATCGTTTGAACGATCACCCTAAAGTCATCGCGTTTGATGCGCACGTGCTCGAGTGGATGCTGGATGACAATCCTCCGGACGAGCCGAGATGGCCATCAGCATCAGCCTGCAAGCGAAAGCTTGAATGAGAGTGACAGGAGTCGAGGCGTGGCCATTCAGGCCTTCAGGGCTGATGATCGCGGACGCGATGGAGGTCCGATGTCACACACACGCTCGCACAAAGCTGGCAGCGGTGGAAACGCGATACGCGTGCATCGTGGGGCATTCGTGAAGCGTTGGTGGCGAGCTGGGCAAGATCGTCGACATAGAATCGTATGTCAGGGCGAGCGTCAAGGTGTGTGTCTCCCTGTATGCTCGTCATGACCATCCTCGTTGACTTTCAACGTAGATTCAAATACTCAAGACGGTGACTATGGTTCGTGGCGCCGTTCTTTGGCCGCAGAGGTAGCGAAGGTGGTCCAGAGGGGGAGGGATTGATGTGACCTGATCAAATGATCCGATTGGCATGTGAGAATCGTTTTGATCGAGGTCGTGAAAACGTTGTGTGAACGATGGACGTCAACAATGTCGTAGTCCTTGCTGATGGAGTGTCCTAAGTATTCAAATCAAACATGGGACCGGAAACCTAACGGAGCATTTGGACAAGTCCAATTCAACTACGTGGCACTGACGATATCGTACACGAAAGCTATCAATATGAGAACAGTGGAAAGAACGAAACCAACTACGCTCACGTGCGTCGACCGGACGAGTGAGGTATCACGCAGGCAGGGAAACGCCTTGAACGTCTTTGGTATGGGCTCCCCACAGTCCACAGCGGAGATGAAGATCCGCACATCGGCATCCCTTTCTGTCGTGTCCAGTCCGGGATTTCGGTGTGGTTCAGTGGGTATAGAAGTAGACACAGCGTGGGACGGCGGTGGTGCGTCGGGGGACAATGGCACATCCGGCGAGCTTACGCTCGGTCGCGGGCTCGTACCAATCACGTGTCGTACGCTGCGGGACCGCAATAGCGGTTCTGGTGAGGTGGGGCTGATCAACAAAAACTCGTCCATCCCCGTGCTTGACGAATACTTGATGGAGTGAAACGGGGATAGTGAGACAGAGAGCGACGGTCGTCGCCAATTTCGAGGTTTTCCTCCTGCTGCCTCGTCACCTTGGCTGCCGGTCGTGTCGAGGGCCAGCACGGGGCGGTCCTTCTGGCTAGCGCTCGCCGAGGACTTCCTGGCCATAGTAGCGATGCTTGGACGGCGAGGACACACGATTGGTGACCGACATTGGGATCATCTCCACTTCATCCTCGGAGCCCGCGCTGTCCCCAGAGTCTGGACATGAGCATCTTGGACTCGTCCGCGCTGTCACAGGCTTTGTCCGTCGAATCGGTAATGATCACGACAGGGATGTTTTCCACTGGGGTACTGGGTATAGTAGACGCACCGACCCTAGAGATCGGTGACGAGACGTTTGCATCTAAAACGGCGGAGGCTAGGTGTCTCTTTGAGACTACGAACAAGACGAAAGGGACGAGACGAGAAGGTTAGCGGGGGAAGTGAATACGAGTGATGCCCAGTTTAGAATGATGGTGATGCCGCTCTGTAAACAACGTTTAGCGAGGGTCAGCTTCAAGGTAGGTGTCAACGTACATTAGTTTGAAAGGGTATAGCGACTATCCAGGGTAATATGGCAAACAAAAATATGGCCATTTTATTGGAACAAATGTTTCCTCGCAAAAGGTTGTATCGAATGACGATCAAGCCGCCCAACCATCCGATGGGTATATAGATTAAATATGATATAAGGATGGAGATCCAAACTGCGAGGCGGATGTTGACGGAGGGATGTGTGTTATTTACCCATGCTGGGATGGTCGTTACCTGCCGCGTGCGTCAGGGCGGGAGGAAATCATAATAAAGAGAACGAACGAACGAATGAGAAATTTGACATTACGAATCCTACAACGGCGGACTGATTGCGGCCAATTACAGGGACAGCGTTTGTGTTGAGGCCGCTGACGGCGAAGATGACGATCCATACGATGGTGATGATGATGAGAAGGATGAACGATGCGACTTGGAAGATGATGTTGTCTACGAGGCGGACGAGGCTGAGGGGAAGGATGAGAGCAAGGGTGATCTAAGGAAACCGTGAGCGGACGAGTCTGAGATGAGATGCGGGACTCGCCAGTGTTCCAATGGAACCGAGAATGACACCAGAGAAAGCGCTGTTACCATTAGGCGAAATTTGACTGACTACGTATTTACGTTGAGGACACGTATGCGTCGAGGAATAGCGCGCACGTACCACAGACCCAACCTTCTGATTGCGCACGTCTTGTGAACGACGTTGATGAGGAAATCATCCATGCTCTAGCGAGAGGTCAGAATTAATGGCGAACGACAACGAAAGACGACGGACCTGAAAAGACTCCAACAGACTAGCGACGACCAAGCTCTGCATTGCTAGATACAACAGAATCTGGACGGCGATGTGCCACCTCTTTCCCGGAAAGAGGTTAGCGATCGTCGTGAATTCGATGGCTGCTTGAAACCTTTCATTTCCTTCTATGGACGACATTGCTTCGACGACGAAGAGCGCGGCTGCCCCTGAGAGTAGAGCCATTACGGCGAATGTGAATATGGGACTAGACAATGGTTAGAGTTGCCACTGTGGATAATGATATGGGATGATTCTGCGAACGGAACACAAGGAGTCGAGGGCGAGAGCGTGTAAGTTACAACGTGTATGGAAAAAGTAAAGAGGGGAAATAAAGGTCCCAGCTCAAGGGTCAAGTCAACTCGCTTGCTGTCAAACGATGACTTGTTGTAAAAGAACGCCATGGTCACTCCCAACGGTAACATAGCGAGGACCAACACGCGTCGCGGTGCAACAGGCCCAAATCGATGCGCAAATGTCACGCAGTATGAGAATATGAAGGCGCCGATGCGGCCACAATGTATGTCGGGACCATCCAGAACGTTGTGTAGTATTTCTCCTGCAAGCCGTTGCACGGTACGTTCATTCGCCCTAGTCAAGTCAAGGTAATAGCAACCGAGATAGAGCAGCCGGTGAGTTCTTGTTGCTTTGATGGGTCGAGATCTTATGCTTCCCTGCCTCCAGCAGCCTTCCGTAATGTCGGCATGGCAGCAAAGTCAAGAATAGCACGCTTTGCATCAAACGAAGGTGATAATGAAGTCCGTTGGCCAATTCCCCTCGGAGATGTCGAACGAATACTATCCGCGTTTGTGCGATGCGCGAATCGTAGTTGATCGCCGTAGATAATTACATCGGTTCAAGAAAAAGGAAAGTCACGTCAGCAACAAACCAACATGGCTGTCCACGAAGGAATATAAAACAAAATGACTTACCCAAGCTCAGTCACGCGCGCCAACTTGGCCTCGGGCAGCACACTCATGTTGACCACGTCCCCGGCCCTGGCAGGAGGGATAGAATACACTCTCAGCTCGCGTCCCTATGAAGCCCCACCCATTGCTCCTGCTTCCTCTCTCTATCCACGTTCTCCGCCAACGCGTGCTCAACGGCGCGCTCTAGCCACCTCATCAGCCGCACGCTAAACGGCTCTCCAAACGCCACATGCGCCACGATCGACGTTCCGTCGAAGAAATTTACAGGTCTCATGCCCTTCGTGCGATCGATGATTTGAGTCGGTTGCCAGGGCGATACGTTCGCGCAGTAACCCGGTGGCGCTGAATGCGAGGACGGCGCGCACGCCGAGGCTTTTCAGCGCGGCAATGTTGGCGCGTGTGGGTCGACATCACGTTGTGACCACGGCAACAATTCTCCGCGCCTACCTCCGATGAATGAACCGGTACGAATGGTATAGAATAAAACTCACTAAACAGGGAGCATCTTTCTTTCCTTTGATTCTTGTTCGATGTCTTCAAAGAACTGCTCCACAGTGCTGCCCACGCTCACAGGCGGGAGCTCGCGATGATTGTTGTTGGCCGCTCGGATTCGGCGAAGCTGTGTTTGACTGTCGGAAGAGGAACGCAAGTTGTAGTGTGCGAACGTACGTTCTCGAGCATCTTTGGGAGGGCACCTCCACCTCCATCACCAAGGGTTGAAGGACCACCGACCTTGTGATTCGTGATACCCTTGTTCACGTTGCCAACGGTGGCTTGTGCTGTGTAGGTTTCTGCAAAGGGTTCAATGACTTGCTCGAGTACGAGTATCCTACATCTCTTACCAACTGGGGTCATGTGACACAAGACTTGCCCACCCAATTGAAGGTTGAATGAGGGAACACGTTTCTGTACACATCAGGGTCCGTTGGCAGTCAACAAAACTAACCAAGTTTAGACGTACATATTGTTCCTGGCAAAATGTAAAATTTATGAGGGTTTACAGCCAAGTCGACAGTACACCCACCAGGACAGCTTTTGCGTGAAGAAATACTTCATCCCCGACTCTGATCAACTGCGGGTGCGGCACTGCTTGGCTGCCCGATTCCTTCGGGCTGACTGTCGCATCGTTTACCGAATCGAGTTTCGAAATACCGCTGGCTGTATACAAACTGTCGAACGAGGGTCTCTCCAGACGGCATGTTTCCGTCGTTTCAACCCAGGCACCACCGATGATATGGAATTGTCCAGATGCAACCTTTTCTTGGATCTTCTTGAACAGAGGCGGGTATTGCTGCAGAGAACCCAAATTCAGCCCTCTGGTACGTGCAAGCTAAGGATGTAAATACCTGCTCCAACCACTTGGATTGTTGGGCTTGTGAACAAGCAAATCTGTGTTCCGGGTAACGTTCCATAAGATCGATCTGAGTAGACCACGATCTCGCGGTCTTTTGCTGTGTAACTCAATATGGCCACAACCACGCAGTATCCTGGGAGGCGCATTAGGTGACCATCCATGTGAGAGGTTGGTATCTCACAATGTGGCAATACGACAAGCCGATAACTTGTGCTTTTTCCGGGCCCTCTTGATAAATGACCGCGCCTTTCGCATGCCAACCTTGTCCAAAGACGTCTTCTGCAATCTTTCGCATTTCTTTGATGTTCTCTACGTCTCCCGTATTGAAGGCGTTCATGATCGCATTTGCGGTCACAAATGCCTTGTTTTGCAGCAGGGTATTGCCTGGCAAAGTGTCGACGATTTCTCTCAATGCAGTGAAGTCCCACATGAGGTGCCCTGATAAGAGAGAATAAACGAGTACCCAAAAACTATTGTTCGCCGACATACATGCATCTTGGTCGGGGACCACTAGATCAGCGGACGCCAAGGTGAAGTATCTGTTGTTCTGCAATTCAAAGATGAGCGCTATTCTGTGGACGAAGTAGATTGTCTCACGTCCGGTGGGGCGATTATATCACCGCTCCATGGCACTCCAAACATGCCGTTGCAGCTCGATTCGATGACCACTTCGTAGGTACCCCCGTTCGACGGCTTCACGAGGGATAATGTGCTCCACGCGACGGTCCCCGCCACCGCCACCGGTGATCCCTACAAACGTTACGCTGAATAAATCAAATAGAGTCTAGAAACGAACCCTGTAGAGGCAAACCCTCTGGAGTGAACAGGACTGATGTCATCCCTGTTCCTTAGACGAAATATTGATGGAAGGTCAAGGTCACGATTCCATCTGATTCTAAGTAGTACCAGCGCGTCCAGCGTGCGTTGCTCTTTCATCACCTTGACATACTGTTCTCATCAACTGACAGTCGAGTTCGATCCCGGATGTGAAGCCATGGTATGACTTGTAACTGACGGATATTTGAGACGCTCGCACCCCTTCTCGTTGCTTCAGAAGCAGATCACGACAGATTCATGGCACAATACTCACAAGATGGACCAAACGACTCATATTTCCTTGCAGGCTTAAACGTCTATTTCATCGCTTCGTCGAACAAAAGTTTCGACAAGCCCCGGAGCACTCCACACTTGAAGCTCCACGTATCGTGGACCATTGAGCCTGCGCGTGTACAGGACAGATGAAAGATTGACGTTTTCGAAATGACCGCCGAGGAAGTTGGAGAGCCGACTAGTTCTTGATCCATTTCGCGCCCGAGCTGTAGTTGAGCTCAGGATAATCATGATGACCACAAGCGTGGCTATGGGCCATTCTGGTGTGGGATAAAAGCAACCTGAACGCCCAAGGGAGGACGCAGATAGTGATCGGGGAGGAGGGATATTCCCATAGCTATTCGACGACGACGATGCGATCCTGGCGATTGATTGAGTAACGCGTCGAGTGAGTCGGGTACAACTCCATCGCGGAGGGGAGAAACGTACCATGTCTGGGTTCATTGTTTTGCTGGAACTTATGCACGTGAAATAAAAGCGAAAACAGACGATCGTGCATGAGATGGGGATCAAAATACTTATACTGTGGTACGTGCTGATTACCCCAACGAGCACTGCATATTTTGTATGTCAGGATTACAGAGGGAAGGGAAATGCGAGTTGTCCTACCGTTTTCAGACGCCATGAATCGGCATTCGGTTTGATGTATGGCGACGACGATGGGTATCGGGACGATTGGCGTTCACGACCAACTACGCCCTGTACCATCCCGCAGTCGCGCAGCGAAGCTCTCAGCAGATGTGATTGCTTTTGAATGACACGTCGCATAGTAAATCTGTACCCAAGTTACTAACAGACGGCGCTGGGAAAGACATGATCGCATACCCTTTCGTCCCTTTTCATCTTCAACACCCACTCTTCGTCGTCCTCCATGAATTCAGATTTCATGGGTCCCCTTACATGTAGGACATGATACTGAGTTGGCCTCATCGCCCGGCGGAACCACAAGCATTAACAAAGTAGTCCTGGCTGTGTCCACGCCTTTAACCGTTCTGTCTGAATATCCAAATAGTCGTCCATCGCTTTCTAGACAAGATGTATCAAAAAAGCAGTGGAATCAGATGTGAAGTGCAACACACCTAATGATGCCCGCCGCGCTAAGTTTGATTTTCTCCAAGAATATAGCTTTTCTGTAGGTGCGGGTGCTGTCGCAGCCAAGACTGTTGGAAGGGGGAGGCGTCCGCTCCTCTTCGGAATTCGAACCAGACGCAGCCGGCGTATTATCTGCAGAGGCGACCCCTGCTTTCAAGACGGTTGTTGTAGAGGGTTGATACACTGTTCGGAGGCATCGCCAGAGCTGTAAGTAAGTGGCGGCGAACTGGTTTGAACAAACGACAGAAGAGCAGAATGTTCATTGGTTCCGTCTTCACGGATTCCAATTGGTTAAGTGTAGGAATTAGAGGTCTAAGACAAAGCAGCAGTTGGGTCGGCGCGTGTAGTTAGGTTGCTGTGGATACGGATACGAGGACGTACATGGCAAGTACGACGTAGGTGAGGGTGGGGCTGTCCATACTTGAGGTGGTGCTTGTGCTTGCGACAGCGCGTCGTGAACCACAACTGACCCAGGATCCGTCGAAGCTCATTCTGAGAAGCAGAAGCATCTACTCTCTCCTTCTGACCTTCTGACCCAATGTAAATTCGAGCTCGCTGAGGATTGAGCGCTCCCACTGAGTGAGAAAGAGGGATATGCCAGACGTGTGAATCTAGGTAGTAGGGGCGTCTCCATAGGCATTTCTCGTATGGGCACGTGTGTAGACGATGGCCTGTCTATGGCTATAGCTTTCATAGACTCACATAACTCGTACTCGAGAGGGTAATGGATTCAATCCATGTATGCCATTGTATGATAATATATTGGTTACAATGTGTCTG
>JBBPNU010000422.1:0-17535 GCA_038091055.1 Leccinum angustisporum
TACAACGAGGGTAATGTGGGTTCCGCCTTCGTCATTCTTCTTTTTGCTTCATTCCCTTTCCTTTCTCTATGTCCTTACGATCCGACTCTTCCATTCTCCTTTCCCCTCCTCGCTACAATGTATAACTCACTGTTGCCCTTATCTTGTTATCTCTCTTATCTTGCTATCTCTTGCTATCTCTCTTATCTCGCTATTTCTTGCTATCTCTCTTATCTCACTATCTCTCCTTATCTTCGTATCTTGATTACCCAATATGTCTTCTTCTGTTTCACTGCTACTTACACCACATGGTCTGTGCACTTGCACCTATTGCTTAAATACCCAGTAGCACAATGGTGTTGTTTCCTTAGCTAGATCTACGCAATGAAGCGTTAGTATTCAAAGCCACCTCGAGCCCTTTAGTGTGAACACTTAAGGTAGAGAGATCCCCTCTAGGTATTGTTTGTCTCGACGTGACTCTTAGTGAGCTCCTCGACGATACAAGTAACGCTTCGCGTAACACTATCCTTCTTTCTACACGGACCAAGTGTAATACGTGGTGGAGAGATTACCAGGAACACTCAGCATAGAGCAAACATCATCACTGCAGTATGTATATCTAAGTGTGGAGCTCTTAAATCTAATGTTCATTCAAGTGAATAAATAACTACACAGATGAGGAAAAGAAAGTGACCACCAATGCCGTCCCAATCACCACCACCTCTGGAACCTGCTGCCAGTGCTACTAGGAGCATGGCCCAGGTGACTGAAGGCAACCTATGACACTGTACAGCGTCTGGCACACCAATCACTAAACTCAAGAAGAGGAGGGTCAGGTCGTTGTCAGAGGGAATTCCAACAAGAACAAGACTGGCAGACGAAGATGAACTGGATTGGCAAATCATATCCATTGCCACGGAAGTGGCCATAGAAGTGTTTGGCTACTCTCCTCTCCCCTTCTCCAGCATTCGTGAACAGTATAAAGTCTATGTGGGAGCAAGGCATTCTGAACCTTCGCCAAACACTCCGTCAAGTATCTCTCAATGATCTACTTGAACAACATGACTATTCCTTTTTTCATGTCATCAGAACAGTAGTGTGTGAAATAATATCTATCAACTATACTTATTTTAATGGGATTTTTCAGGAAGTCAAACACTTTGAGCATAAATGCTTCGGAGTGTTGAGAATCATGAATTCATTTCGTTTCCATACTATGATTCCTAGTAGCATGACTGACACATTACTGACACATTACTGACTAGTTACACTTTGTGACTCAGTTGTGACTCACTGATATAACTCACTATCTCTTATCTCTCTTATCTTCACTTATACTATTTGTGTTACTCATCACATAGATAACACTATTAACACCATTGGATGATAGCAGTATCTTACTGCTGGTGACTCATATCCTCATCATCCTTCTGTGACCGTCCATAGAGTTCTATCTCTATTTTTCTATTATAGGAGAATACATACATAGATACAAATATCTCTGTATCGTATATAAACACTGGAGCTTTTGCTCTATGCTTGAGTCTTTATACTCTCGCAACTACCTTCACCTTGTTTGTTACCTTCAGACTAGTATAGTGACAATGAGTAGTATCTCACACTGTTCTCTTAGTTCCCTTCCAGGCTACAGCTCAGACAATCAAGACTTTCTATCTCAATACAAAGATACAATTAAGTGTTGTATGGAACAAACAGCAAGGTGGCACCACATTGCACGCAGATCTGTTGCAGCCGCTCATCACTTTGGTGGCTGTGTCCTTTGTGGCCACATTAGAACATAGACAGACCGACCAGGGTGGTTGCTTCTGCAACCATGTCGGATGAAAATTTCCAAGACTTATGCTGAAGTATTCACACATATATTGTCTCACTTTTTGCATGGGATTATTGGATTGGGCACACGATGCCTTCATCAGACATTGTGGGAAAATGATTCTGTCCATCAAATCAAAATGAGGTGAGTGTATCGCCAAAGCTCCACGGAGGTGCGATTTTCTAATTGTAATCTTTACCATGTATTAGATAAGATATCTGAGCAAGGAGTTCACGATGACGGGTTTTTCCAAGTCTCTGATGTTTTTGATTTACTTCTCATACATTTAAAAAGCTTGGTTGACTCCTCCCAAATTCACTTTTAGTTGGAATGTCTCCAAACTGATCGGAGGATTGTATCTACATATATACCAGAGTTCCATTTAGTTGCCTTGATTATATATGTAATATTCTATTTTCTATCTCCTCAAGTACCGAAATGTTGAAAATTGTGATTTGAGACCCTGATGAGAGCTGAGTCAATCATGAGGTGATGTAACTCAGGAGAATAGATGTGAGATGATATTGCATGTATTTATGAGCCACCAATGACACCTGTAATCTTTTTCCAAAGTCTCTGCGGGTGTTCATTGATTTCCCATCCTTTTCAAAATGTTGTTTTATTCCTCCTGGTTTCAGGTCCAATTTGAATATCTTCAAACTGATTATAGGACTATACCTATGTGTACACTAGAGAAAGATTTCTGGGAAGCAACTTTTCAAGCCTGAATATTAACAGTGTCAAAACTGTCCACAACAGATATGGATGACAACAACCATAGGTTGAGGTCAGATGAAGACAACTATTGAAATAGAAGTCTCAATTGTGGAGCACAGTATAGCCTGGAAGGGACTAAGAGGACAGTGGAAGATACTTGTATTCACCAAGGGCAAACAAAGATAAGATAATTGTCAGTGAAAACACTGAGAAAGTGGCTTAGATGTGAAAAAATGGAATAGAAGAGTCGTTAGACAAATTGTTTTTGTTCTAGGGATAAATCTTCAGGATTATATACACTACATAGATGTTTGTATCTATGTACATATCTTCTATAGTAGAGAATAAACACTATGGAAGGTCATAAAATAGAATGACAAAGATATGAGTTATTAACAGCCTACGATGCCTGACCCTTCCTGTGTGGGCACCGCACAGGTTACACTACTGTCAGTTGAATCTGCACCGCCACCAGTGTTGCCAATATTAGCACAAATCATTAATACTATTCAGCCTATGCCTAACTCTTTCTCTACAGGGACTGAACAGGTCACACCACTATCAATTAAGTCCACACTGCTGCCAGTTGCACCTACTAGTGCACAACTCACAGTACCTCCAATCCTGTAAGGGAAATGGAATTCTTCATATGTTCAAGTTGATGGTTATTTAAGGCACCTGGCAGGGGTTCATTGGATTGAAAAACAGTGGTGCGACATTGAGGTTGAGGTGTTATTTCATACGACCTGCCTGTTTCTTGAAGAATTACTTACATCCTATTTTTCACAAGCTTGTTGGTGGAGTGCATGGTGCAGCATTTAAGCTGATACTTCAAATGGGCAATACTAGGATAAATGCAAAAGTTAATAATACAAAATAACAACTATAAAAGGACTTAGAACATGTTATTTGTCGCCTCTGAATTCTCTGCATTCCACTCATTCTGACCATCTGTCATTGACCATATATTTGAAGAGATGAGAAGCATATTCGTAAACAATGACCATATCCATAATGAATGACAAGCATATTCATAATTATTCATAATGAAACCATACAACTCAGAAATCAGTACTTCAGTAGTATATATATTACATTCTCAGTCTCGAAAGCCACAGATTGATCATTGCTTGGCATGGTGCTTGATTGCTCTGTTTAGACAAGAGCTCACATACAGGCCGGATCTTCTCTTGTTCACATGAGATGGACAAACATGCCAGTGGGTTTGATCTACCCTGGGATCCAAGACTGAGGTGGGATCAGCAGCAAACACAGCCATCTTGATGTTGAGCTAGTAGTAGAAATGTCAATGGACTTGGAACCTGATTACAATGAGTCACTTATCCATACTAACATGTAAATAATTTTTTCTTCGTTGCACATGTTGTCAGGGATTATGAATGTGAGATTATCCAAATCCATGTTCGCCCATGGTTGAGGAAAGTCTGGGGTAACTCCGACCCAAGATGTGGACATGGAACACATGAGTGATAGAATAAGGAAAGTTTGAACAACCGGATGTGCAAACCCAAAAATATTGTGCCAGTAAGAATACCCAGAGGTGGGGTGCCATGTGAGGATGTGGCCGTGGTCATGCAGATCAGACGAGTGAAGCAGGAGAGACTAGATGGCGGCTCATGTTTTGGACAGATAGGAATATTCAACTGTTCAAAGCTAGCAATCATCAGCTATTTGAATCAATTTGAATGTAGGAAAACTTACCTTATCAAAAATCAAATGGTGAAACAGCGTGTCTGGAGCAGTGTCACCACCCGAGAAGACTGTGATGCAGGTAAACAATGCATGTGGCGGAGTTAATGAAGGTGTACCTGGCATTGGGCCGCCCAGCACTCCAATTGCAATGTTGATTGTGTGATTGACCTCATGATTATAAGAACTTCCTATTGGAGCCAGGTGACAAGATGTCTCAATTTAGCTGAAGGTGACTACCAATATTATGAATATTGATTTTATGATGTGCTATTTTGTGGCACCTTGTTGCTGCTTGCATGTATTAAAACTATAAGAATGAACTGTCATATAATATATGGAAGAACTTGCAGTATCTATTTGAGATATCATGATGAACATAGGTTAAATTTGGTATTCATGTCAATTGGATGTCAGTGAAATTGATTCTATAAGGTCTGAATATATGACAACACACATATCTCTTATCACAAAGATAAAATGGATATTTTATAACAGAATATTGCGACTTGCAAGTGTTTGAAACATGGGAATAAGTGGTTATATGAGTATATATATATATCAGATTACAGTAACAATGAATGAATTATTGATTAGATAGAAACCAATGGGATTAACATTGCATGGTTTGAACATGTGATAATACTCGTCAGATTCATAAATAAGATGAAACTGATCTTTAGTAACATAATAAGATATGTGGATAACATGTTGAAGAAAGACACCACTGATTTTATAAATCAAGCTTTCAACTACTGATATATACTAAATTTCAGTGAAATTGGCTAAGATGTTTCCAGTCAGGTGGATTAGAAAATGAAAGAACACTAGATATTATTTTTACAGAGAGATCAATTTTTCTATTATTAAAAGATGTTCCTGTAAGATTTATCTCAATTTCACATTAACTGCAAAGATGGGCTATCTAGCAATATCTGTTTGTGGATCATATTTATGTGGATCACATACATGGATGTGAATATAATATCATATAAAAATATCTCAAACATTGAGTTTGTAATAGACAACCTTGACAGTGACTTATTGGATAGCTTTGACTTTGGAGACAATGATGATCCCCATCTAACAGTGACCCAATCACGTAAGTATTCCTGTTATTTCTGAGCAGTACTGACATATTTTAATCAAACAGGGACGTTCCTTCTAACACTCTTGGACAATACCCCTGAGTGATTCTTGATAGGGACTCATGCTAGTTCAATTTTCAGCCTTTACACCACAAATTGCACATCTGGAAATATGTCATCTATTTAGGTTGCGTGTTCAATCAATAAGGTGATTGAGCTCATGTGCTGAGTCCAATGATTCACTCCAGCAACTTGGACTGGACCAAAAAATCATATGCTTCCAGTTAGCAAAATTCGGAAGACTAATGAAAATACATTATTAGTAGTCCTCATCATGGTTTGGGGCACACAGCTCCACATGACGATATCAGATCCCAATTTTTGATCTGTGTTCAAAAAAGAGGTAACTACTAATAATGAAATACTTTATTACCTGACTCTGTTAATTAGATCACAATCACAAAGGACACCCTTCTTCAAAACAGCGTATGAGGCAACACGCAAGCTACTTGCTCCATTGCACCAACAGGTATACTAACCCCACTACCCTCCCTCACATTGTCCTCCTCTGGAGCCTCAATGACACCGTGACCCTCTTGAGGTAGAGGATTCCTGGTGGTAGCCTCATCTGGGATGATAGGTATGACTACATTTTCTTCTATGAAGGTGATGTCTCTCAAGGTAATGTAAGTGAGATTAATATGCCCTCTGTGATCTATCTAACTCCAATTGTAGGTCACTTGGTTCAGACAAGTGGTTATTCAAGAATTTTTGTATCACCTCTTTCGTGATTCAAACTCAGTCATATTTATTCAAGTATACCAGCATATGCGAAATGATACTGGCACTGCATTGACAAGTGGGTCGAGATGATGCAGGCAATAGACATGATGCTGGCTTTCAGCGTGGCATGAGTCAGTATTTACTTTTTGAGCTCTGTTTTCCTTACCACAATGTGCCACCTGATGCCTGTTTAGAACTTCAGGCTGGACACTTTGATCTTGAAGTGAAAAATCATGTGAGTACTCTTGGATCTATATCAGATTCTATTTACTAAATCATATGACAATTTCTTTTTTTAAATGATCACAATGTCCATGGGAAACACAGGACTTGCAGCAGCCCAAAGCTTGTGGCCAGTTCTCTATGGCTATGCTTACTCAGCATCTTGGAGATCTTTGTGCAGAGTTTTTCACATAGACTTGTTCTAAAATGAGATATTAAATGTTAAAATAAAGAAAGCTACACAATGGAGTGACTAAAAGAAAGTAGTTATCACAAGGTGCAAGATTGGATGTTGTGCAAAATAGTGATCATTGTGGAGTGGCCCATTCCAAAATTCCACAAGTCCCAGTGTACAATATAGAGTTCAACAATACATGAGTTGTTATCCAAGGTTGGCAAGGATAAACACAGTGGTAAGTTCATCATTCACTCTCCAACAATATTCATGATTTTTTTGAGTGTCCCCACAGACCAGTCAGATCACATGAGGATCTAGTATACTGATATATTGTATTTCCATCAGTTCATTCTGACTCACATAGTGATCTAGTAATCTGTAGTTATCCCACTTGTTCTTAATCTTTTGTGGTGATATAGTAAACAAGGCATCATCTTTTGTGCTCCTGTTCTTCAAGACAGATGATCGAGCTGTGATAAACAACCTGGGCTCCTCCTTAAATGAAAAGTAGATAACTGCATCTCCACACAGAGGCTCAATCAATTTTTGATGCATGAACAACATGTTTCACGGAGCCAAGCTGATCACTAATCACTAATTTACCAATACAATTCATGAGCAGAAAGTTGTTTAATGGTTCAAAAACCATCAATTGGAATGTTTCCATTTTGATTTCTGATACACTCATGATGTCAGCTCCATGCTAATACATGACCACAATAAGAATGTTCAAATGACCACATTGTACATGTATGCTCTCTCAGTAATGGTAGTAGGTCACAGTGGTTTCTTTAACATATGGTACAGTAGGTAATATGAATAATATTTTTCCTTCATATACTTATTTTCTATTGTCAACACAACACTTGCCAATTTGAATAAGCACAGTAGTGATAAACCATTGGGAGCTTCATCAATATATACAGGGGAAAAATATTCCTAGTGGTCAAATCTATGCAACCATGATTAATCTTCATGATATCATTCCAGAGAAGTCTGACATATCAATCCAGAAGTCCTACTTTGAGCCATATTCTGGCCAAGATGTCTCATCTCATGTGCCAGCACATCAAGATCTAACTGATGGGCATGATGTCAGTGCCCAACAATGTCTTCAATCACATGCAGGAAATCGTGATGTGGCAACTTGCATGCAGCCTATTCAAGCCAGAGGTCAGTAAGTCATCTGTTTCCTCTCTTTCCTGCATGATCACTCAACATCATCATTCACAGAAATCATTGCAGTCTCTGCAAGTAGGATCCAAGAGAGGATTCAGAGTTTGTGGAGATCACTCATGTTTCGTAAACTATTCCGGCTGCATGTGAGTAACAACTGAGTATGATTTTTCTTCAACAACAAGAAGCTTACAATTTTGCAGCTGGCCGAGATCATATGCATGACCAAAGAAGCAAATTTCTGGCAAGCTCAATGTTTTGTTTGTGAGGACGCAGGCCACCACTTGGGCATGGTGCAGTCCAGGCTGATAGAATCTGACAAAACGACTCTCCTCTCTCAAATGACTTCTTGGATGAATACAGATGCCGCCTCCTCCATCAGTTTATGAATCTAATAGTAATCTTCAATCTTGTCAGGCTGGAGGTATGATTCAGGATGGGAAAAAATCCCAGTGGTCTGGTTCAGATCTCAATGTTTGTAAGTTTCTGCTTTCTGCTATGTTTATTATCTATGATTTAAGTTGCAATAGCTGGCAGTGACTCCACTGGTAATCTGGAGCCCCCAGGTCAACAGGCTTAACAGTCAGTTCCTGGATCTTAGACAGCATATCTCTCAAATGACTTCTTGGATGAATACAGATGCCGCTCCCTCCATCAGTTCACAAATCTAATAGTAATCCTCAATTTTCTCAGGCTGGAGGCAGGATTCAGGATGGGCAAAAATCCCAGTGGTCTGGTTCAGATCTCAATGTTTGTAAGTTTCTGCTTTATGCTACTTTTATTATCTATGATTCAAGTTGCAACAGCTGCCAGTGACTGGATAGGATCCTAAAAGTTGTATGGCTATGGTGTTTTCTATGGGATGGCTGCCAGTGGGAAACCAAGATCAGTAGCAAGTACAAGTAAGTGGATCATTCATTCTATCTGAAAGTTTACCTAGTTACTGGAATATAATTTTCTAGGAACCATTTGGTCATGAAGTGTTTCATCAAATCTTCAAGACAGCAGCTAGGCCAATCACTTAGGCTGTTTCCACTCTGTGGATAGATTTGCAACTCCTGTTTCTAGAATGACTATTAAAATAGAAGCAATCATTTGTGGTTGAGTAAGTCATCCTCATTTTTAAACTTCAGGTTCAGCTTGCTAATACTAATTGATATACAAGCTCATAGCAGCCTGAATGGAGTATAGGGTGAAAAGTATTCACATTCCAACAGACTGTAGTGGGTCAAAATGTCAGGAGATTGAGAAAGTTGTGAAGAATGTATATGGCTTTTGTAAGGAGACAGAGAGCTTGAAGTGGGTCCATCTGGTATTTCTTTCGCTGAAAAAAAAAATCTGGCACCATAAGTTAACTCAATTTCTTGCTCTATGATAGAGTTGTTTCAATTCTCATTTCATTATACTGAATAGTTATAGCCCATATCACTACAAGTAGACTTGTATCAGTGTCATATCCAGAACCTCAAGAAAGCAGTGAGAACTGTTTATTATGATACATACACTATGTACATACACACAAACATCATGTGAGGTTAGGGAAAGTGGGGGAAATGAAGAGAAAACCATATAATAAAGGAACCAAAAAGGAAATGTGGGAGGAGTATTGGCTGCATTTGGTGCGCTTAAACCCCCTTATGTCATAATGTAAGCAGAATTCTGTGCTTAGGCACACATGGGACATGCTCCAATTAAGAAAGGGGCTGTATTTGATACTGGGAAAAATGTTATTCCTTTTTGGTATGATAATAAAAATCATTGCTCCTATTTTTGTGATCCCAATAGTGTCCATTTAGAATAGATGAACAATGAAAATGATTTTGACTTTTCCAATATATTTGATATGAACTCTGGGATCTGAGATAGAACACTTGAAATCCATCTCCAAAAGAGACTTTGTAGCAGCTTGTTTGAGGCCATAAATAGTACATTTTAGCTGACAAACCTTAATAATTCTCCTGTTCTTTAACGATGAAACCTTCTGGCTGAACCATATAGAGTTCTTCACCATTGTCAAGTTCTCCAAAAAGGAAAGCCACTGTGAGATACTATGACAGCAACAATGTGATAGCACTATCAAGTTGGACCCTCACTATGAGCACTATGAAGCTGTCCAGTGTTGCACATCTTCTCCTTGAATTGCTGATCTTGAATTGCTGATGGTTAATAATTGTGAAGGAATTGATAAAGCGGAGCAGTAGAGATGCTTACTAACGAGAGGACTTGGAAAAGATATCATCTCAAGGCACAGCATATTTATGTGCTGTGATCAACAGGGGAAGATTCAAGGCGGAGATACTGTGTCTCCATTATGCCTCATCTCCTTGGTTGTTTTGGCACGATGTTCAGCAATGACCAGAGAAGTGTTGTTGCATGGTACCTGTACCTTACTTGGGACTACACATGCGGGTACATCATTTGGCATGATGTTCCTGATGACCAGATATGAGATGATTTACGGTGATGATTGTGTTTTGCTAAACCGGGTGTTAGGTTGACTGGTTCAACGGGTTTAAGATTTGAAACATACTATTTTCTGTGCTCAAAGATGAAACCTCCACCGAGTATCTTGGCCTTCAAGAGCCATACAGGACAGACATTGAACATGGTGAATTCTGGACATGGCGGCCATTACAAGCTCATGGCACCCGGGCTATATTCCAGCATTCCACCCAATGTACAACCTTTTGCAATGTTTGCTCTGATTCAGGCTGGTACCATTCCTGTTCTTCAAGTTCCTGATGATTTTATGCTGTTTCTGGGCCACCCATATGCCAACATACCACTGCTGGCACCCATTCAAGTTGAATATTTTACAACATTTGTGCCGAGTTCAACTCAGACTACTGCTGTTTTTCCCTGATGGGCTAGTAGGTTTTATGCCTGACTCAGACTAGCTGTTGTTGGCACAGCCACCCCAGAACCAGGAATTTGAAGGTATCTCCAGGCTGTCTCAAAATCAACTCCGTGCATGCAGAGACAAGCCATATTCACGGTTGTGGTCTTCCTGTACAGCTTCAGTATGTTTCTCGGCTCGACAAAAACAAGCATACTTTCTTTTAGCACATCTCAGACCAAAGATAGATCAAAATACTACTATACATGGTGCACAGACCAGCTTAGGGCAGGTCTGTGAGGGTGAAGTTAGTAGTGTGCACATAGAAAACACTAAATAGCAAATAGAACTCTTATCTACATCTAATTTACATTGTATAAGCCTGAATAAAAGGTCTAATCTGATGTGTTCTAGACTCAATCATCTTTGTTGTGTAAGAATTACACAAATAATGATTGTTTTAACATCACCCAATGTTTTTCTCAGGCTGCCACCCAATGTCTTGATGATTGGCCACTTCCTCCTTATTAGTATCCTTGAGTCCACCAGTTTTACCCTTGATTTGAGAGGGAGACTGGATCTGGGTGGGTCAGAGATGTTTATTTTCGAAATCTAAATAAGCAAATATTAGCAAAATGTGATAGGCTACACTAGTGGAGTGAGAAAGTTATGTGTGCTGTGGCATATCAAACAATGGTGGGGATTCAAACAAAGAATGTTGAGGTATAATTCACTTCCAGAAGATTTAATTTAATTAATTTGCTTACCATTCCCTTGAGGTACTGGGCCATCCTACCATCTCTCAGTCTGATTCACTTCTATTTATGGATCTTCTAAAAAGCTTGACATGCAGTGTGTGACTTCTGGAATTGCATTTGTGGATGGCTGGTAGTAGATTGGATGCTGTCATGGTTTGAAGACTACATCAAGGCCTAATAGTAGAATGGCATCATCATGTTGGAACCAGCTCTGTGAGATCTTGCTGAAATCAAATGGGTACATCTGGTACATTGTGAAAATGAGGACTGAGGTGAATGTGGTGACAATGTTTAGTGTTCTCATTCTGCTCTCTTATACCCATCCGATTTGGCCCACAATGTCCAAATCTGGAACTTGGAAGACAGACACCGAATTTGTAAACACAATAGAACTACTGTGATCCACAATTATCATCATAGGCAATTGCATATCTAAATACAATTGGGGTATGTTTCATTCTTGCACTTGCATACAGTCTATAGCTCATCTGTATTACCTACATCTACTTGGACTAGTTCGTACACTTCTGAGTCTTCTGAAAGTGCTCCTTGATGTTTTGAAATCCATATACAATCCAGTGAAGCAAACCACCAGGGCAATGCTGGGTGAAAGATTGGCAGGTTTCTTGAGGCTGGATGGCAACATTGCCATGACAAATGGTGCCAGATGGAATGAGCATAGTCGACCCACTAGCAGAGGGAAACTGGATCACCAATCCCAGGCTAAATAGAATAAGGTGCCCACCCTGGGCAGGATCATATGATCCACATGAAAAGATAGCACACAAACCATAGGGGACATTGGTATTGTCCACATGCTCCAGTGTGACAACACAGGGGCCACAGTTGAAGGTACAGGTGGGGAAGACACTATTGCTGAATGGCTTCTCCAAGTCCATATACTACACCTCAAGGAGGGCATTGATGTTGGCTTCATAGTTGGTGCTGAGCTTTGGCAAATAGAACATAAAGCAGCCTAAAGAAAGTTGTAAGAAGGGTGAGTAAAAGTGACCTGTCATTGGGACTTGGGAGTATTCTGGTCATCCAGCTTCACCAGTGTAAGTGTGCTCCCCTTTGCTGTCTTCTGTGTCACCCACATAGTATGAGTAATATTGCCCAAATGGATCTTGCACTTCACCATGATTCAACTTTGTTCTGGACACTCAAATCAAGATGTATATTGACCTGATACTCGTGCACTAAAGAAATTGTAAGGGGGTTTCAGTTTGTGTCATTGTGAGACATCGGATCTGAGCTTGAGATCCTTACGTCAATGCTGGCATTCCATGATTCCGCTATCAAATAGTGCTTTGGCACCTTTGGCTATATAGGATCCCTTAAATGAGATCTCATAAATCCCAATTTGGTCTAACTAATGAGACATCCATATAGTAAGTATTTGCTTTGGCTATGGAGACATGCCTTCATATCATTTCAGATCGGCTAGCAATCTTGAACCGAATAACCTAGCCCTAATTATAGGCTAGGCCTTCCATGGATTGGTCAAGGCAAGAATTTCTAAAACTTGTTCAAATATCCCGCTGTCTTTGTGGACATGTCTGACTCTGATGATGAGTTGTCTGAGGGAGACTACCCAGATTTCTATGAAAGTTTGGAAGGCGAACTCAATCAAATTGCCTGGAATCTCAACAAGGACGAGGATGGAAGTGTTCAAGATCCAGAGCATGCTGCATCCAGCCAACCCGACGATGACAATGAAGATCCTCCTGAAGATGCTCCCAGCCCCTCCTTGCAGCAGCCGAGCAATAAGACTGAGGGTGTTCCAGTAGGGATATCCAGTCTTGTCTTGCTCATTCTCCAAGCAGGATACCCAGCATGAACAACCGAGAAGGGGAAGAAATGCAGAAAGGTGTGGAAAGACCTACTGAGTTAGCTACGAGACCTCCTAGAGAACAGAGGGCTCCTACAAAGTGAGTCTGAGGTGGAGTAAGTGATAGAAAAACCTCTATGATTGCCACAAAGCTTCTAACATGATACAAAACTTATGACAGACTACTACAACTATGCTGGGCATTGGATTTGCAATGAGGTCATCCTGTTACAATGAAGGTTCCTAGCAGCTCAGTGTGCTGAATTTCATTAGGGGTCATCCTGTTTGCATGTAGGGTCTACACTGGGCTACCACATTCCTGGGCCCTTTTTTCCAACAAATTGAAGAACTATGACACCACCAATTTCAGTCATTCAAAAGAGTACACACAAGACATGAGCAGTCACTGGGCGAGGTGTCATCAGTTGTTTGTTGAGTTATAAATTAAACTACTTACTGCTGGATACAGGCTCTTAGTTTTTGGAACAAGTCACTCGCGTTCACAATGGAGCCACAAGTGACCATGCACAGGATGGACCTTTGCAGCACTCTTTTAAATGGAGTAATACTTCAATGTAGATTTAAAAAATAAAAATAAAATGTAAAATGCAAAATGCAAAACTGAAATATATGTTGGTAAATGGTGTCAGTCCATTCGTTAGATGTATACATAGTGTTTACAAAAGGTCTGGTTGGGAAAAATTGTTAAGAAAAAAAAGGTGAGAGTGTAGACTTTGTTATGGATTCAAATAAATTCTGGAGGTTTTCAGGACCATTTCAAATTGATTCTCTGACCTTCAAAACCTCCATTTACACTGTCTTTAACTCCTCAAAGTCATTTGATGAATTCATATGCTAGTAAAGGTGGAGCCTGAGTGAGAGGACATTGGTCACCATTACAAAATAAATATGCTAGTGCTTAGCCCATTGGAATATGGTTGATAGATGTCTAATGGTATGGAATGGCAATTTATTAATGATACTTCTTCAGGTTGTTGTGCAGATGCAAGACTGCAGCAACTCCAGTTACTCTTTTGATAGTAACATGATCTGAACACTAGACCATGTGCAGTCCGTCATGGAGGAGCAAGTACTTATATCTGGTCTTTTTTATGATATCATTAACAATGGTGGCCATAATGATGGGCATTATGAACCACTGCTTCAGTTTTTCAGGTTGCTTATGATGACAAATAGACAAAGCTAGATCACTGTCACATAGTTAAGGAATGATATGGGTATACCCCCAGGTATCCGAACCCTAACCCGCACCCGCACCCCACTCAGGTAGATACCTGCGCACATGGGTGTCTTACCTGTTATGGGTATATACCCATCCCCGTGGGTGTTATACCTGGTATGGGTACTACCCGCAGGGCTTATCACAGATATGCAAAACCCGTGCAGGTACTGCGGACATGAACAATGACGACACGTCATGACACAACTGGCATTTGTTGTGTCATGGTGTGTCGTCGTCATGGTGTCCAGTCGTTGTTGTATAGTTTAATGGGCACACTGTTGTGCTTGTGGCATGTCAGTGTATAGACAACAACCTAGCTAAAAGGGTAGCCAGGTAGTGATCAGGGGTTCGCCTTGCGATAGGCTCGACCCTAAAGGGGTCCAGTGAGTTCAGTAGTCTTCCTCGACGCGTTGAACAGCATAGAACAAGGAGTCCGGTCGTGGTCCGGTAGTGCTGAGGGAAGTCCGGTCATGATCCGGTGAAGAGGTCAAATAGTCCGGTGCATCAGCAATATGATGAACAATGAGGGGAGCTCTGTAATGAGCTATCAGGCGAGGAGGAGGTGTCGAGGATTAGATAGTAGCAGCTAGGTGTCAAAAAACTCTATTTTTAAATCCAATACAAACATTTTATAGTCTCCGGGCATACCCGGGACTGTGTAGCTACATGTCTAAGTACTTGTAGCGAGCCCAAAACAAACACAAACAACAAAGAAAAGAAACCTAAGGTAAATAAAGGAAGCTCCAGTCTGCAATGAGCGCAAACCGGTCTAGGTAGGTAAGTCCGGGCATACAGGAGTACCGGAGCAACATTGAAATGGTCCGGAGTAGAGAGAAAGAGGACCAGACCACGCAAAAAAGCAGGACCGGAATGAAGTAAGGAGGAAGGGAAGACTATTTGAAAAGCGTGAAAAATGAGGGATACTCGAACAGAGACCCATAGATCTCTACATTGGGCCGTGTCATGTTGAATGAAGCCAGGGTGAAGGCAGACAAAGAGAGGCATGATGATGGTGGCAGATTGGGTCGTCGAGTTGTCGTTGGGCCGTGTCGTGTTGAACGAAGCCAGGGTGAGGGCGGACAATGAGAGGCATGATGTGTTCAAGTTGTCATGTTGATGACATGCCATCGCATCATCGTTGTGTTGCGTTCAAGTTGAAAGAGGCCAGGGTGGAGTCATGTTGTGCTTGATGCCATGTCGGGTCGTCGAGCTGTCGTTGGGCCGTGTTGTCACGGTGTTGAACGAGGCCAGGGTGAGGGCAGACAACGAGAGGCCAACGATGTGTTGTCGTATTGATGAAATGCTGTTGCATCATCATTGTGTCGCATTGAATGAGGCCAGGGGTCTCAAGCCATTGTCGTTTTGAGCAAGAGTTCTAGGGAGTTGTGAGGCCGAGTCATCATTGTTGATTTGTCATCACCGTGCCCCGTTGTTTCGAGGACGAGGGCTAGGCTGTGGTGGTTCTGGGAGAGTTGTGGGTACAGCATCACATTGTGGTGTCACAGTGCCACATCAGCATTTGATTAGGGCGGGAAAGGGAGAGACTGCGAGAGAGTCGTTATGTCAAGTCGAAATTCGACTGTGGTAGTAGTAGGTATATGTATTTCTACAGTACACGATCTATACAATTACTACTCTCCTCATCCAACTTGTTCTCGTCGCCAACAACATCCGGTAAGGCTGCCATGCGAGTGACATCAGCTGTCTTGATGAGGTCCATGCGGCTCCAGTGGCTGAGGCACACTGGCAGCAATGCACGTGTTGACTGAGTTGAGAGCCGGGAGTGAACGTGGGTGAGAATGAGTCATCCTTGGCTGAAAAGCCATTCGATGTCAATTGAGGTGGCTACTTACGAATATTAGCATGTTCTGTAGGCCAGTATAGATGTAAATGTACCTGGAATTGTTAAATATTCCAGTGCCATGCGTGATAGCGTTGGGTAGACAGTTTGGTGCTCATACCACCAGAGCAGCAGGTCGGAGACGTGTTCGACATGTGTGGATAGATAGTGGTCAAGTTCTATTCATAAGTTGGTAGGTTTTGGAGGGGCTAAGGCAGCGAGATTATCAAAAAAATTCACATTCTAGTGGAGATGATTAGCATGGCGGCTATGATGCTAGGGCTTAGTATACACACCTTTTGTGAATGCATGACAATGTCCGTCTCTCTTTCAACTGTTGCATCCCCCCCACCCCTGCTGTATGTTCATTTATGCTCATCCCGTACTAGTGCTTCAGCAGTGTCAATCCATGCTGGCTCCCAGCCCGTGCTCTTGCAGTATTGGAGCTTGTGACAAGGGTGAAGGACTGCAAATAGCGTGAGCAGTGAGCACAAATCTGTGTAATGAGATGACTTACCCATTGCAATATGATATGCCTCAGACTGATCTGTGAGCTGATAGTACCTGTTGAGGGTTTTTTTTTGGCGAGGTTGACAGCAATGCGAATTGCAGGCGAGTACTTTTGGTCATGAGAGTGTGTCGTCAGGAGTTCGTTGATGCTGTCCATGGCTGGAATGACCATGGCAAGGTTTGGGGTATCCCGGGAGAAGAATAAAGTAGCATCTTTGAGGATCTATAGGACAGTGTAAAATGGTGCAACGTGTCACCGTGTCAGCCATGTTTGTCTATATTTTGTTTGTAGCGGTGATAGCATGCACCTTGAGCACGCTGCAAAGCTGTTCAACCAACTTCCACTCTTCATCAACAAGCTGAAATTTCCTCAAGTCGTGACACCGAGTAATCACATCAATGGCCTCCTTGTGGTCCATTCCATAGTGCAGAAGGTCAAATGTCGAGTTCCATTATGTCACAACATTGCGCAGCATTAGTGTTATGGGGTGCTGCAAATCTTTCAAGGTATCTTTCCACACCAGAAGGAGTACGGCCGACGAGTTAATGATCTTGTAGGCTAGCTTTCGAAGCTATATGGACAACTTAGCATACAGGTGTGACTCCTGCTGAAAGTGCTCAAACATATCTTGACAAGAACCAGCTTTAAAGGCTGGATGCTCATCTGCCAAGTCCTCCGCTTGTCTTCAGTCAAGAATGGGACCTCGTCAATGGACCCATCTATGTTATCTGTGCCCATGCCCTCCGCATCCACAGTGGCACCATCGACCTTGAGAAAAATGGGCTCATCTGAGTCACGGTCATCTACATCAAGATCAATTCCACCGTTG
>JBBPNU010000423.1:0-17527 GCA_038091055.1 Leccinum angustisporum
ATCTGCGGCAACCCACGATCGAGAGCACAGCTCTGTGAATAGAGGTTCCGGTATCGATGAGTCTGATTCCGCTACAGAGTCAAGATCTATAGGTCAAAGACATCATATATGCTTCAGCTTGGAATAGGGACGGATGAGCAGACTAAAAAGGGAGGGACTACCTAAGGCAGTGCAACATCTGGGTCACTTACCGATAGCATAGAACAGCGGAGCGAGTAACTCGTGCATTCCTTGTCGATATCCAATGTCCGGGTGCGTCAGACAGTAGAGAAATAAAACGTTGGTCAATTGGTGTTGAACGTCTTCATGTCGGAAATATTCCATATCCGGGAATCTACACCCATGCGGAGGTAAACGTCGCCGCCATGACGGCACTGAAGGTTGCAGATTCACTCACGTTCTTTCGACGTCTTGCTGGATCGTTTTACGAAGGTCTACTGCGGCAAACCACGCTCTCCATGGATTCTGTCGGCCATGAACAACGCCTGACAAAAAAATGAAATGCGCCACGCACCTCGTCGTGCAAACTCAACGGATTGTTCATCTCCAAGTCTATCGAAACCTGGGTCTTCCGCCTCGGTATCGTGAGACCAGGCACGACAAAGCTCTCATCGTAACTCCCATCGGGTGCCCTCATCTTTTCCAGCAGCTCCTCGGAAAATTGCTTACGGGATCTCCGTAGTGGCTCGATTGGTATGCTTGGCACCTCGTCAGGCGGTAGCTCGAGCGGCTCATCCATTAGGAGAAACAACTGTCCGACACGATATGAGCATTTCCGACCAATGAGATATGTAGATAACAGTGTCTCGCCTTCCACGCTAGACTCCGCCCTGGAATTCCGATGGCTGCATCTAAAGGACCAAACAACAACTGTCCTTGACCAACAACGTCCCGGAGCTTGGAGAGTGTGAAACCGCTGCGAAAGAGTTGTTGAAAGACGTGGCTGCATTGACGTGAACACTGAGCCGATTGCGAGAACGTGATGGAATGATTGACGCACTATGTTAACCGCGACGTAGGCCGGGCTTGCTCGTCCATCGTACGTGTATTCTGACAATGGATGATGTATGCTAAGTGAGATGCAATCCAGCCATGCTGGCAAATGGAGTTTATTGAAAGGATCGATGCTTGCGGACCGGTAACAATATATTCGGACAATTCGACGCCCGATCGCGGCCTGCAATTAGACTGGTGACCAGTCACGTCCAGAGGCAATGCTGAGGCGAAGCCTACGTGACTGGTCACCAGTCTAGCCTGCAATTCATGACATCACAACCCATCTGGCGGGACAACTACTTCCCGCCGTATCTCCATTGTAGCAGATGCAGTACTTCACTCATTACTTGCATGTCTGCAGAGATAAAAGATGCAAATTCATTCTAAGATGCGTTGTATAACGTACAAACTGTTGTAGAAATTATGGATGGAATACAACATAGTGAACATGATGCAATGAAATCGAGAAGACGTATGCAAGCAGAAGCAGTCCCTTTAGTCAACCTCCTCGACGCTCGGACCATCCTCGGAAGCACCAGGGAAACCGCCCGGCGCACCACCTGGGAAACCACCTGGTGCACCGCCAGGGAACCCACCAGCACCAGCACCACCAGCAGCTCCGTAGAGTTTCTGCATGATTGGGTTGGCAATACCCTCGAGCTCCTTTTGCTTCTCCTCGTACTCCTCCTTCGAAGCTTCTTGCGAACTGTCCAGCCAAGAGATAGCCTCGTTAACGTGAGACTCGAGTTTCGCCTTGTCAGCGGCGTCAAACTTGTCTGCAAGCTGGCTATCGTTGAGCGAGTTGCGAAGGTTGTACGAGTATGATTCGAGACCGTTCTTGGCCTGGATACGAGCAGCCGCGGCTTCATCCTCAGCTAAAGCAGAATCGTCAGCACTTATATTCAGCTCCAGGAGACCCAATCAAAAACCTACCCTTGTACTGCTCGGCCTCGCTGACCATGCGCTCGATCTCCTCCTTCGACAGACGACCCTTGTCGTTCGTGATCGTAATGCGGTTCGACTTGCCCGTGGTCTTATCGTGAGCAGAGACGTTTAGGATACCATTGGCATCAATGTCGAAGGTGACCTCGATTTGGGGAACACCACGAGGAGCAGGAGGAATGCCAGAGAGCTCGAACTTTCCAAGCAAGTTGTTGTCTTTTGTGCGCGCACGCTCACCCTCGTACACCTGGATCAACACACCAGGCTGATTATCCGAGTAGGTCGAGAAAGTCTCCGACTTTTTGGTAGGAACAGTAGTGTTGCGTTTGATGAGAGCAGTCATGACACCACCGGCGGTCTCGATACCAAGAGACAAGGGAGCGACATCGAGGAGGAGAAGGTCTTGTGTCTTCTCAGAAGTGTCACCGGACAGGATAGCAGCCTGGACAGCTGCACCATAAGCAACGGCTTCGTCAGGGTTGATGCTCTTGTTGGGCTCCTTCCCGTTGAAGAAATCGGAGACAAGCTTCACGATACGGGGGATACGAGTGGATCCACCGACCATGACGATCTCGTGAACATTGCCCTTGTCAATCTTGGAGTCACGAAGAACCTTCTCAACGGGCTCCAAGGTGCTGCGGAACAAGTCCTGGCACAACTCCTCGAAACGAGCACGTGTAAGCGAAGTGTAGAAGTCGATTCCCTCAAAGAGAGAGTCGATTTCAATGGAGGCATGGGTGGCAGAAGAGAGAGTGCGCTTAGCACGTTCACATGCCGTACGGAGACGACGGAGAGCACGAGGGTTGGACGAGAGGTCTACATAAAAGTCAGCATTAACCAAACCAAGACGAACAGCGACTTACCCTTCTTGTTTTTGCGCTTGAACTCCTGAACGAAGTGATTGACGAGGCGGTTGTCGAAGTCCTCGCCTCCCAAGTGAGTGTCACCGGCAGTCGCCTTGACTTCGAAGATGCCCTCTTCGATAGTGAGGAGCGAGACATCGAAAGTTCCACCACCAAGATCGAAGATCAGTACGTTGCGCTCCCCAGAGACTTTCTTGTCGAGACCGTAAGCAATAGCAGCGGCAGTGGGTTCGTTGATAATACGAAGGACATTGAGACCGGAGATGGTACCGGCATCCTTAGTCGCTTGACGTTGAGAATCGTTGAAGTAAGCGGGAACAGTGACGACAGCGTTGTTAACAGTGTACCCCAGATACGATTCAGCGACCTCCTTCATCTTTAGGAGGACCATGGAGGAGATTTCTTCAGGAGACTTATCATCAAAGTCAGATCATATTCTTCTCAATCATAATGAGGGGACTCACGAATTCCTTGGTCTCTGCCCGGTATTCGACGGAGACGTACGGTTTTCCACCCTTGCTGAACACCTTAAAGGGGAAGTGCTTGATATCAGACTGCACTTCGGCGTCATCAAACTTGCGACCAATGAGACGTTTGGCATCAAAGACTCTGCGAAAGGGGTGTCAATTTGGAAAAGTAACGATCAAGATATTTCCTTACGTGTTGTGAGGGTTCATGGCGACTTGGTTCTTCGCGGCATCACCGATGAGACGCTCGCTCTCCGAGAAAGATACGTAAGAGGGTGTCGTACGGTTACCCTGGTCGTTGGCGATGATCTCAACACGATCATTTTGCCAGACACCGACACAACTAGACAAACTAGATGAGTACACTCGAATTTCTGCAAACAACGCAGACATACGAGTAGGTAGTGCCTAGATCGATACCGATAGCTTTTGCCATTGTTTTAGGGGATGGGGGCTGATGATGAGGGTAAGTTGTTGATGATCGTTATATCGCACAAGAGGACTGACCGAGATCAACGATGAGAGGGAGAAAGAATAAAAAGTCTGTGAACGTGGAGGGTCAGAGCGGGCAAGATTATATAGACAGTGGAGTTTCTGTGTCGTTCTAGGACCTTCTTTGGCTGTTCTAGATGATTCCTTCCTGACGTATTCGATTAGATAATGAAAACATACCACATCGGGAAACTCTCCGAGAGTCACAATTCTAGCATCTTCGCCTTCCTCCGAGACAATCATACCGTGGTATTAAACATCGGAGCTGGCCAGGTAGAGCTCTAGCAAATCTGTACGTGTACGGTACACAAACTGGAGGGTCAAGTCATATGCATGCACATTCTTGATGCTACACGCTCCGACAGTTAAAAAAGAAAAAAAAAGAAGAGAAGCAGAAGTAGGAAACAGCGGCGTATGATTCTTTGCTCTTGCAAACGACAGGGAATGGAATAGGACAAATGGAACGATGGGAAAATAGGCTAGAGATGTCATGAAAGGTCGTCAGTGTCGGGGCGCCGGCTACAGCTCGCGACCACATGCAGAAGTAGATGTCTGTCAGTAACATGGGTCCAGGTTACGCTCCATTGGTATGTGGTCCGATACCGATCGTGTCTTCTAGACTACGGTGGGCTTGAAGATCACGGATGACCGACGGATCAACTGACAGAAAACGCTTGTAAGAACGCTGTGGGGCGGTGCAAAGAAAAAATCACCTGGCAAGACACTCTTCCTCCGGACGTGGGGACTTTGCGAAACAGGTGAATGCTCGCTCCCCACCTGTGGGTACTCGCGCTGAAATAGCTCGTAAGCACGCATCCTACGCATGCATGTTGTATATACGAACATCGAAGCCGGGGTCCGCCATCGGCACCCTTTCAATTCCAGTCTCATCCAATTCCGCTGGCATTTCACCGTCGATCGACACTGCGTTCAACTCCATTGACAGCTCCAAAATATCCGAATCGTCGCCGATAGTCGGTGGAGGAGGTGGCGACCGTTCAACCTCCCTGAATCCCTTTGGCAATTTTCCACCAGCATTTTTAATAGCCTTTTCGCGCACTTTTTGCCATTCTTCATATCGGTCAACTGCATGTTGCTGCTCACTGAAAGCAACCTGCTCAGCGCGCTAGTTAGAGGGGCGAAAGCGAACACTGACTCGATTTTACGTTGTTTGTATTGCTGCAATGTAGCATCAAACATCTCCGGGTTGATTTCCATGAATAGTTTGAGAGCATTGTATACCATTCCATGTATTGTTCTGTGTATCCATCGAATCTGACCGTCTGTGCAATGAGAGAGAAGCTTACCGATTCCAGTGAGACTTTGAATTCGTGTATAACGCGGGGAAAACGATCGGCAAGAGGATAGCCAAGTTGTCACTCATGAGGTTGACAACGTATTCATTGTTCCAATATAACAATGCTCGCTCGGCTACCTGGAAATGTTGACTGTTGATGCACCGCGCAAGCTGCTGGAACAATGGGACCTGAATTTTTTGAAATTCGGCAGGATCGGTGACGTCCAGGACTTCTTCAACCTCGTTCAAGAACATGACTTCCTTTGGCGAGTTGACCTTGGGCCAGTACTTGAGCAATCCTAACATGACTTCTTCCGCGAGGGATGGGTCCTTTTCTAAAAACTGAACGACACAATAGGCTAGTTGAGGATGATAGAGCGCTAGGCTCTTGACTTTGTGAAGGGGAACAAGGACTCGAGTCAAGAATGTCTTGTGTTCCTCTTTAAGAGGGAGAGCAAAACCGTTGATGATTGAACCGAGGATCTCCAAGAGCTCCGCGATTCCATTGTGCCGCTCCGTTTCGTAGATGAAATAGTAGAAGACATTGCTTATGGATCTGCGAATGAATGCGCGAAGATTGAGGAACTTGCCGTATATGCGGTGCAGCGTAGTCTTGAGGAAGTCGCGCTCTCTTGGGTCCTCTGAGTCAAAAAGCTCGAGGAGATTGAGCACGAATGGTTGGTCGATGTAGCGTTTTGCGAGGTTGGTGTTAAAGTCGGGACTTTCGATAAATCGAAGGAAAAACTCGTAGACGATTTGAAGATGGGGCCAGGCAAGCTCTAGGACCGGCTCATCTTCCTCTGGATCGAACGCATCGCCGGTGGGATTGACGGGAGGGGGTATAGAGCGGAAGAGGTTGACAGCGAACTGCGGACGCTAAGTTACGGAGTCGGAGACAAGGGGCTACGAGACTTGCCATGTTTACAACCTCGGGGTATATATTTTCAGTAATCACCCCTCGCTGAGTGGTGATGTACTCGAGCATTTCATGCAGAGTCTGCGCTTTAATTTGTTTACCTTTGAGCTCCGAGCTGGCATCGTTAAAATCGAATAGCACACGACATTGATTGAGCTTCTTGACGAAGAGAAGAGACCTTTCAGAAGGAGATACCTCTGACGGGGCGTGTTAAACAAGGACGAGAGGGGGGAAAAATAAACAAACCGGCAAAAGGTGCAAGTCGCTCTATCTCGACTCTTTCCGTAATTACGAAGCGGCTGCTCCGTTGTTTTCGGGGAGGTTTTCCAACGATGGAGATTGTGTCGCGAGGTCCAGAGCGGAGACGATTGAGGGTGTTGGCGCGTGGCGGCGTAGCATTGGAGCCAGGAAGATCGAGACCTAAGGAAGTGCGCTCGGGAGAGCCAAATTGACCTGATCTCGGGATAGGTTCTGGGGCGGGATCCGAGCTGACGACGACGATTGGGGGTGCCGGGGAGGGCTGATTTGTATTGTATCTGCGGTCTTGGGTGGATAACTGGGGTGGAGCGGGAGGCGGGGCACGGTTGTAAGAGGTCTGTGTCTGGGCAGGGAGGGAATGGTTGGTGTTGATGATGGATGCGCCTGGGAGACCTAGAGGGGGAAGGATGGGCTGTGGAAGAGGCTTCGCGGTGTTTGGAGGGGGCGGGGGCGGGGCGGGTGCTGGGGCAGGCTGTGATTTTGGGTCCTTTGTCTTTGCTGACCCAGAGTCTTGCGAACTCTTCCTGAGCTGTGCGCGGCAGAATGAGTGGGTGAGTGAAGATAGAGCGATAAGGATTAAAAGTACAGACAAATGATTTCTTGAGACCCTTCATGACAGAGCAAACCTCCGCTGATCTGAGCCAGACTTCTATATATCTTTGCGAAGGGGAACGTCGACGGGATCGATGAACACCCCGCCGTGATAAAACGTCACACCCAGTCACGTCACACTGCCCCCGTTTACTCGTTGTTCTGCACGACGCCGACGAGGGTGTGCCGACGGCGATCTCGATGACGACGAAACAGATGATATAATGCTGAGAACTTGTGCTCACGCCTGCACCGATGCCGCGAGAGGGTCAGTTTCCCCTGGCTGCAACGGGTCCCAAGTAAGTATTACCTTCCTTTTTTGACTATCTATAAGTCAGGCTCGCAACCGTTGGCAGTAAAACCCTTTTGATCCACACCGACTACGATGGCTGGTCAGTCTTTTCCTCTCTCCTCAGTTTTGCTTGGCTCACACTCCCAGCCATATACGCCGTCTACACTTCCCCAACTCATCCACCCGTTCCAAACCATCTACCCACCCTCATCGTCACCCCACATGGTGCGCCGTCATTCCAACAGTCAGCCTCACCCCTGCCCTGACCCACTCCACAGGTCAGCCAACCAACATACTCTACTCCTACCTTCACACAAACTACGTGCGTCTTCGCCCTCTTTTGCTCTCCCCTTTCTCATTCTCTTGTAGAACACCGAGAACTACCTCCTCACCCCATCACCCCAGGGCGACCTCTGCGTCGCCAAGCTCTTCCCCCCTCGTCAGAATAACAGCAAGTCCTCTGCTTCTGATCCAGGCCACTCCACCTCCTCTGCCGCCCGTCTCGTTCGCTGCGAGGCTTCCCGCAATCTCAAGTGGACTATCACTAACACCGGTGTTATCTCTCCTATATACAAGCTTTCCCTCCCTTCTCCAGATTCCCCCGACCTCCCCCTCTTCCAAATCTCGAAACCAAATCCCAATGCCGCCTTCTGGAGCATGTTCTACTTCGCCTATGCTGGCCACAATATACCCCCCAAGCGCATCGAATTCGGAAAGATACAAAAGAATCCGCCTGGTCCAAACGGCGGTGGGACTAGAATAAGCATCACAGGCAAAACACCCGAAGAGAAAGCTGTATGGCAAACATTGGGCGAGGGTAACGAAGACTGCGTCGAATGGGTCGTTCTCTGCGCAGCACTCAACCTGCTCGAGTAAGTTCTCTCAGTTCTTCTCTCGGCCCACTCCCATTTTCGTCCTCCTTGGCATCATTGTCCCGTGGCTCACCCATATTCACCTGCTCTGTTCGTACATTCCCTTCCTTATCTATAGCGACGAAATCATCAAGGCCGCGGAGAAAAATCCCACCCCACTCGGTCCAATCCAAAATGGTACACCTAGCCCAGGAGGCCGCCCAGCACCTGTCTCACTCCACGATCCCGGTTCAACACCCAACCCAGCTGGTCAGCCGCGGCAAGGGCCCCCACAACAGCAACCTCCCACCCGCGGCCCGCCGGGTCCGCATGGACAACCTGCCGCTGGTCCCTCACATGGCCCTGGTGGACGTCCTCCTCAAGGTTTCCCACCCCCGCGAGGTTTTGCACCTGGTCAGGGTCCCCCTCCCAACCCTGCCGTACCTGGCGGTTATCCGGCTCCACCACAAGGATATGTGGGGCCAGGAGCACGGCAGCCTCCGCCGCCGGGACAGCGTCTTGGCATGCCAGGTCCTCAAGGCGGAATGCCTCCGCAGGGCATGCCCACTGGTCGTGGCCCTCCTCTACAACAGCTTCCTCCTCTACAGGCGCAATCCCCCGGTCAGCCGTCCCCAGGTGCCTCAGCCCAGAGGAGGTTCTGAAACCTCCCTCATCGTCTTGTTATCGATTGGTCGGTATACCGTTTTTGAATGCTCGTTTTCTCCCCTCGATACCTCGGTTTCTCTCGTTATATTCCCGGACGAGGTCGAATATATTCGGTCGCGACTCGCTTGGTTAGGTTTTACCCTTATTTCTCTATCCCTCTCCATTTTCTGATCTAGTATCTTGAACTCTACCCCGTTCCAAATTATGACCACTAGTACTGCAGATATCTGGCTGATCGATTCAGGGATAAGCGCCTGTTTCTCATTTAACCCACAAGCGAATGCGACGCTGTAGGATAACTGACTTTTACCATCAATTGGCAACACTCTGTTCTATTACATTTTGTGGCCCAACGGAAACGTCAGCGCTTCAGCAGCGAAGCGAAACACGTCTATGTCATTACAAGTAACACTCGTATGTACCCAAGTATAAGAAATCCAAGAAAACCACCGAGAGCTCGTCGTGTGATCAGTTCTTGATGAGTTTTTCCAGAGCATCCATGGAATAAGCTAGAAGAACATTCTTAGCATCGCAGCAAAAATAGCTCCACGACAGCTTACATTTCGGTCTCTCAAGGGGCAATCCCAATGCTACCGAGCCACGTCACATCAGAGGCCGTATTGATAAGGGAAAAATGAAGACCCACCTCGTGCCCACACCTGTTGGGTCAAAGCTCCCAAAGCTGTGGAAAGGATAAGCGCCAGCGTACTGAAATCAAGTTGATCTCACCTCTTGATACACCAAAAATAACTGTGTAATACTTGATTGGAAGATAGATTAGAGTTAGTCCCTCTAGTCAAGTGTGGTGAAATTACCTTGAACTCGGTCAGACCATAATGATACAACACGCATCCTATTCAACGGGTTCAACAGAATATCGAGTCGTCAGCATACAGGGACATACCAGACGTGGCGTCGACGTTGGGGTAAGGGTTCTTCGTCTATCAAAGAGTCAGGGAATGCACTTGGGCGAACATACGAGGGTGTCTACCTTTCCATGCTCTTTCAAGACATCAGGGGCCACTTCAGCCGTCTACAGCTAGTCAGCAACAATTTCCATACACGCAAAATGAATGTCATACCTTTTGAACGAGCTGGATCATGTCGCTTGCTTGGAGTTCAGGACGTGTCTTGCAGAATTCTTGAAGGGCAATGAATCGAGGATCAGGGTGACGAAGAACGCCATGACCATATCTAAAGTTTTATGCAGCAAAAGCCAACTAGGAGAATGCGGTGGCACATACCCAGGGACAACCTGACCGTTGCGGAGTGTCTTCCAAAGGTATTCTCGGATGTTATCATGAGTAATGTTGTCACCGATCTCCTTTTGCATTGCCATTTGCCACCTCAAGACCTCCTGGTTAGCAAGACTACATGCTTTCGAGTTAGTCTAGACTTGATAGCAGATAACGCATATACGCACCCATGCAATGGTCCAGCGAGGGCAAAGAGAGCAGCCGAGTAGGAAATGTAAGGATCGGACAATGTCGAACCCACAAGGTCTACAGCGAAATGAGACAGACAACTATCGCCCACGGGCACGAGACATACGTGATGCGTGTGCGGAGGCATTTCCGCCCTCGTGATCGCCATGCAGGGCGATATATAGACGGAGGTACTCGGTCAAGTTTTCATTGTGGCCAAATCCAAGCATGTTCGAGTAGTTGCCTGTAGGTAGTCGTATCATCTACATCTGAATAGTCGAACCTGACCTACCAACAAGATCCAACCTTTTGTTAACAGGGACAATCGCCTTGACTGGGTGGTATACATTCCGGTATATGCGGGCGGCCAGGGCGGGCAACTTGGCGATGAGGTCCAAGCAGTCCTCGAGGGTATACGTCCAGTACTCGTTCTTCTTGATGCCGCTCTCGTAGGCCGCCTGGAACTTGCTGTCGTGATTCAAAGCAGCGACACCCATGCCGAGTTGAGTCATAGGGTGGAGAGTGCGAGGAAATCTGGGCGCATTACGGCGTCATAACTAGGTGATGGCCGGACAAGGATTGATCAGGGCACGCACGAATCAACGAGCTTCGCCACAAACTCCGGCAACTCGCCCTTCTCGGCAAGTTCTGCCGAGAGTTGATAGCTCTCGTCGGGAGTCGGCACTCGGCCCGTGAGCAAGAGCCAGAGCATACTCTCGGCTGTCATCTCCTTGCCTCCGGGCGCAGGTGGAAGCACCTTTTGGCAGTCGGGGATGGTCAGGCCGTGGAAACGAATACCCTAAATCACGAGCGTGAGCGGCAAGATGTATGCGGAGTTTAGCAAGTAACACATGCCTCGTTGGGGTCAAGGACCGACGCCTCCCAGAGCATGGCCTTCAGGCCTCTCATGCCACCGAGGATGTTCTCGACCTACCAGACGCATGAATCTACGGTAAAAGTAGTTGGGTGTGATACTACCTTGACTTCGCCGACGACTGCCTGACTATGCTCGGCTTTCTGGAAGGGAGGTAAGCATACTAGTGTATCGTATATGCAAGAAAGTAGACTCACGAGCTTCTTGAGCTGCTCCTGTTTCGCCGGGATGACCTCTTGGAAAGTCTCTCTGAGAGTCTGATCAAAGTTAGACGCGTGACTCGGACAGGACACAATATCACGATGTACCTTGGTTGAAGCCCACCGACGCGATGCGACATTTCGGAGGAGGGACTGCGCCAATGGAGTAGAACGACCGAGCATGATGAGCGCAACTTCAAAGTGGGAAATTCCAGAGAATCCCCAGTCCGTTGTTTTAAGCCCGGATCCGGATCGGATCGGAAACGGTACCCTTTACGGCACACTGTTCAGGGATACAATACAAACAAGGACAAAGCGCCGTCAGTGTGTGCAGAACACGTCTGCAGGTGCATCCTTGCAAAGTGTTACCAGTATGGCCTCGGTGCTCGTCCCCTTCCTGTACATAGGCATAGTCATATCAAGTTTACTCATCTTCTCTCATTTCTATAGAAAGCGTAATGCAGGTAAAGATCACTGCCACTTCTAAACTCTCAACTTTCTTGCTCATTCCCGAAACACAATGCACACTCAGGAAAATTATACGCCCCATATTTCCCTTCGCACCCCGAGCGTAACATCTACGTTACTCTACTCCAGCAAAGCGATCCACCCGTGCACGAAGCGCTCCTCAAGGCTGCCCTCATCAGACGCGCCATGGCCAACGTGGCCCGAGTCGTGAAACTCAGAGAAGACAAACCCGCTCTCCAGAACCTCCTCCAAAAAGGTTCCATCGGCGACGATCTGTGGAACAGTCTGTTGCAGGCAGAGAAAGAGCTCGAAGCAGAAATCATGGAAGTCGTAGCCGAAGCAAACACGTTCGTCGAGGGTTGGGGTACCATCATTTTTCAGACTGCCGGCGAACTCGTCGCAAACGAAAAGATGCGTGCCGCTTTCGAGGGCACAGCAGCATGTCGAGCAAGCAAAGGTTGGAGTTCCGTTTCAAATCGTTTTTGAATCACCCTTATGCTGGTCGTGCATCAGAACAAAAGTACGGCAAAATTGGTCACAAGATTGAACTCCCAGCGATGCAACCTGTTTTGATGAGTGGACCACCCCCACCTGGCACGCCAGCCGCCGCCATGTATGCAGCTGCACAAGCACAAGCACAAGCCAGAGCGCAAGCGCAAGCACAAGCCCAGCAATCCCCTGTCCCTGTTGGCTTACCCATGCCGTCGACACCAGGCAAACCTACCAATGGCCGCGCTGAGAGCACGACGGATGACGGTGACGCAGACACCCCGCAATCGGCTTCGAAATCCGTGAGTTGACCATACTTACTTGAGTCTGCCGTTCATTTCACAATGGTATCCCACAGCCGAAGAAGAGTAAAAAACGGAAGTAGTCTTTGTATGCATACCTGATACCTATGGCACTCACTTCAATACACATCATTTTGCACTGGATTCCCAACTTCGAGCGCCAAGTGTGCATGATTACACGAAGTTTGTCAATTGAGCCAGGAAAAAGAAAGTACAATGCGTAAAATTAGAAAGACCATACGTGCAAACGCGATCCAATCAAGCCAGAGTTTACAGCTACAGTGTACATCATCAACCTCTGATAACAATCGCTTTCTCCCCTGCGCCAGTACGTGTCTTGCCGGATTTGTCTACGTGGTCAAGACCCAACACGTCTTCTGGTGCAAACTTGTGGTCGTAGATAATATCCTCTGCAAGTGATGTCATATACAGTGAACAGCGCGATGTGTGCAACGGTACTAACCATCCTCGATGTACGTCGGTTGTTTAAACGTCGAGATCTGGATGAGGGCGAATCTGTACTTGGCGATGTCTTTGTCTGAAGCACCTATTCGTACTTGTAGGCGTTTCTTCGTCTCCGCGAACTTCTCGTGCTAGGATTCCGAATCAGATGTGTAAAGATCCACCACGGAAAAGACGCACAGGTTTGACAACGAAGCGGAACGGCACACCATGTGTCCGTAACACCTCCTTTTGGAAGTGGAAGACACTGATGATCTTCTCGTGCTCGTCAGCTTCCAGTTCCTCTCGCGGTATTTCCTGTACGTCTTTTGGTTCATAACTTTGCGAAAGAGTAAATGTTCGCATACGCACCTCTGCATACAGCTCTACTGGATCAGGAATGTTCCCAATCATCTCCGAGCCTGTGAACTCCTTTTGCGTCTTCCCGTCCTTGGACACCTCGAACACACGTATCTTCCCTGTTCCTCCAGGTGACAGCGTCACTTCCTTGGCAAGGTGATCCGCAAGGTCGTGAATCATGCTTGTCTTGGGCAAAAGGAACGGATGTGGCGCTTCTTCTCGGTTCTGAATCCCCGTCCATATGATCTTCAAACTTCGCTTCGTCTCGAGCTCTACGATGCTAACGTCCAACTTTTCGTAAAGAATGACGGACGTCGTTGGATTTATGTAGTTAGTGCCCATGATTTCCGCTATACTTTGGTTCAGAGAGCGTTTGAGTATAGACTTGGGGGAACCGTTTGTAACATGGGTCGTTGTGAAGCGAAGCTTGATAGGATCGTGTCGCAAGAACTCGCCAGCTTTTTGCGACATCTTTGAAAACGTCAGCATGGTTTAAAGTCACTGACACGAGGCACGCACGATGTCATAGTTGTGCTTCTTACTCAGTATTAGACTAAACTCGGGATGGTCATGGTCGGGATCCTCGAATTTCGGACGGAAGATAATCATCACGCGGTTCTGCAAGAAATCATAGAACTGTATGGGGTTGGAGTAGAGGCCTTGACTCTCCAAGTCATGGATTCTAAAGAAAGGGGATGTTACTGATGAAGTCCAAGTACATGACCCGAAATACTTACTCTTTATCACTGTGATCGACCTGGAAACAAATGACATCTCCATCCTGTATCTCACTCTGAGCAAATGTCAACTTCTGCTTCATAAGCTCGATCATTCCGGGTTTGATTTCCTACAAAATTTGTTGGGATGTATGTTAGAAGGACTCTGTGTGACTCCGTACCTCGTACAGCTTCAGAGGAGTTCCGGGAGTCCATCTCATACGCTCGTTGATGATAGTATAGAGGTCTTGCACTTTGCTATTGCGAGAGACGTACACTTTGCCAACACCATACAGAGTTTGCTTAGACGTATCGAAGTTTTTCAGGAAAACCATGATAGAGCCTGCAGGAGGGTCGGGCTGGCGATGCGGTATTAGCACAGCCGGGGGGAAAGAGCAACCGGCTTGCCTTGCTGGGATCTGGCATCACGTCGAGATACAGGCGTAGGTCATTTTGCCTTGCGCCCATGTTGTTACGGATAACTTCGAGGGCTGTGAAACAGAATCAAAATGGAGGAATAGAACAAGTGCGATTTTCCGCGCACTGAGTGTAGGCTCATTCTCGGGGATGTGCGTATCGGGTCGAACTGTTTTGTTCTGTCGATTCACCAGAACCCATAACCGAACCTTGTTATCCGGAAGATTGAAGTGGTTGGCAACGCGTGACTTGAAAATATTGTATGTCTCCTGTTTGAGCACACGGAAGCTGGGTAGGTCCGAAGGGGGCCAATGCTTCTCATCAAACGTCGCTAGATCGAAACCTTCATGATGTGCGAAGGTGTCGTCAGTGATGACTTTGGCTGTCAGGAACAAATGTTGCTCCTCTCGCTCCCTCTTCTTGGCTTCAATCTGGAGACGTTCCTCGTCGAGTCTGCGTTCTAAACCCAAGTTAACACATGCACGCGCAGCAAAGAGAAAGACATACTTAGATGAGTTGGTGTATCTTCCTCTTTGAAGGGCGCTAGTATCTCGTCGATCGCACTCTCACGAACGTATACCAACATGTAAGCGTTCGTGAAGCGTTTCATGGCGCGGACCTGGTTGCGTTGCAAAGGCTGTGGAATGCCATTCAAAGGTTCGCCACCATAGTTCTCTTCCAGCACCTCGCGATCAGTCACAGGAGTCACACGATCATCGTCAAACTTGAGCCATCTCGTCTCGCGATCCGGTTTAATCAATGCGAAGTAGTGGCCGCCGTTCACGTCGCCGGAATGCACCAAGACGCCATGCAACTTGTACACCCAATTCTCAGACTTGGTTGGACCTTCGTCGATGAACTCGCCGAGATCGATTTCGAAAGGGAATTCGTGGCGATCGTTTATCTTCAACGCAAATCGATTTTAGTGATGAAGAAAGACTGTATTCCATGCAAATCTTACCTTGACCATGGCATCGCGTTGGATGTCATACTCGAAGCGCTTGAGCTGAAGGTGAAGCACAGGGGGGAAAGATTCGAATACGAAACCCTTCTTGGCGTCCTGCAGACCATAACCCTCGGCATGGTACTTGTTTTCGCCCTCCATCATCTCAACAGCAACAAAGTACTTGAAAGATTCATAGAGATTCTTCATTCCCTTGACATTCAGTTGGATGTCTGCATAACGGTTAGCGAAAAACTGTGATGAACAAGGAAGAGGAGATGTACCCTTGAACTCTTCGATTTTCGAGGACTCGTAGTCGACGTTGACACACTTGATATAACTCTTCATCTTACCTACAAAGAGCTTGGCGATAGCACCTTCCGCTTTCGTACCCTGTGTTTATTGTTAGATGCTGAACGGGCGGTATGAATTCAACCGACCTTCATCTTGGATTCCAAGTTATCCTGCAGTACTCGGTTGAATTCTTGGACGTCATGCTGATAAAATGAGTCGTTTGACTTCCATCCGAACGACTTTGTCAACTCCGTGGTCCCTATTGCGAGCTGAGGTATACCGATGACTATTGTGTAACCGCATACTTACCAACGGGTTGGTCGGATGTTTGTAGATGATAAAATACCCGTTGTAATGCAAGGGACACACTTTCCGTGGGGTGTTCGTCCTCTGTAGGGATTTGGTACACCGCCTAAATGCTGATGTGAGCATGCTGTATGTTTGCGCCACCGGCACTTGCCTTTCTGAAGTAGCGGGTGCAATACAAGGACTGAAGAAGAGAATTCATATAACATGTAGCACCTTGGTTCTTCAGCCCGACAAATCCAGTCTCCTTCTTGGAATCGTAGCTGATAGGCGAGGATGAGGGGGGTAAAGATAAGAAAAGTGAGAGGGACGTTACTTGACAAAGTTATGCCACAACACGCCGGTGGGGTCTTCGAGTACACGAACATATACTGTTACATCGGCAGACTCTTCTTCGATGGTTGGCCGAAGGTGGCCCTCTTGGACATTGAATAATTTGCGTAGTTCGCTAAAGCGAGTGAACCCCCAGTCACATTCCTCGGCAATGAACCGATGATGGGCATCTTATAGATAATATGCGTTGGTAGTCAAAGGAGGGATGCACAAGTGAGACTCACGGCTGACGGTGTATATGGTAGGATCATGGATGTTGGATATGACAAGGGCGAATTGAGCACAGGCGTGCCAACCTTCGGGGGACTTTTTCGGATCCGCGTAGTCAAGGTAGACCGAGACAGTATCATTGGGGGGTGCGTTGGAGTTTCCGAAAGGGAATAAGAGTATGCGCCTATAAATAAGGGTGAGTCGGGGGGACTCGTTTGAAGTCAAAGGAGAAGACTGACCATCGGTGACCGCCACACTCAAAGTCTGGACCTGTGATCTTCTTCTCGAGCTTCTTCCAATTCGTCAACCTCCAAGTGTACACTTTGAAATCCTTGACATCATGGCCCAAGTCGGGCATATGCTTTGCAGCAAATGCCTCCTCTACGAAGGAGTGAGAAAGTGGGGCGATATGAAAGGATGATGCGGACATACGATCACGGACTGAGACGACGTCGTCGACGATCTCCATTTGTGGGGCGCCGTTGACTTTTTCGTCGAGGATGTCCATGGTATCAGAGGGCCTAGAAGAGGGGGTTAAGGGTGATGAGTGATTTCAGTGCGATCTGTTGTAGTACCCACCGCGATATGAGACGAGGTTGTGATGGCCGTGAAGAGTCAGACGGGCGACAACACTGAGGGGATACTATCGCAAAGGACAAAGTGAGTGGGAAATCGTTGTGGATTGCGTAAGCAACCCACCACCCAAGTCACTTCGTCTATTTTTTTTCCTTTCCTTACACGATCCTTAGATTGTCTCGACAAGGTGACTTCGAGTCACCACCAGCCTTTTCGCTGTCTACTGTCGGTAATGAGTCAAAGTCGTGTAAGAGCAGGTCGGGCATGGCTTGGCTCCGTGTTGGTGCTAGGCTGCCTGGCCCCGACATCGCCCATACAAACACTCTTGGACGGCGCGTAGCTTGCATAGCGCCTTGGCCGGGTTTCGTTTGGCATACATGTACTAGAATACACTATGAATAAAACGCTTCTCCTCGGATTTCCATCAACACAGCCGACGCGCGCGTTGTATCCATGTTGTAGGGCGGGCACGTTCTTGATTCCGAGCCGATGAACGTCTCACGTAGTAGTAGAGTCGGTGAATGAACGTAAGCGGTAGAGTAG